>RJWJ010005008.1:61261-71544 GCA_004363605.1 Indri indri | reverse complement strand
CGCCCGGCCTCCATTAATTATTCTTGTTGTTATTAGTTGCCTTGCAGAAACAGGAGTGGTGGGTCACGGATGCTCCAAGCTAATCTTCACACTGGTTTGATTAAGGGCATTACCATAGAATGCAGACAGACTTAGCTCTGCCACTTACTAGCTGAGTGACTCATTTATATTACATAACTTCCTTCGGTTCAGTTTTCCCAAATGTAGACTGAGGGTAATATCTACATGTATCAGCCAGATGTTTCTGGCTAGAAGGAACAGAAACTGATTTTGACCATAAGAGAATGTATCATCTAACATAGCAAAAAGCCCAGAAGTAGGGTGGCCTTCAGAAATGATCCAGAAGCTGAACCTGGTCAACAAGGCCCCACAAGCTTCCCACCTCTCCAAGGTTCACCTTCAGGCTCAGGTGTTTTTCCTGGTTGCTAGATGGCTTCTCGTGGTAATTGAGACACACCCCTCGTTGTTCATATCCAATGAGCAATAGATAGTCCTTCCCTGATTGTGGAATAAAATTGCTTCCTTTCAATGTAATTGATCCAGTTTAAGTCTCATGGACCCACCTGTAGACTGAGAATCCATTCATGGGGAGATGCCTGAAGCTGATTGGCTTAGGTCTGGATTCTTGAACCAATCACAGGTAGGGAAATGGGATCACCATATTTGGACTAATCAGAGCCCACTCCTGGAGCTGGGTGGGGTTGGCCCCCCTCGGTCATGTGGGCTACTTGCAGGAGTTTGGTTTCCTTAAGAAAATCCAGAGTGGATGCCAGGTAGGCAATCCAGTGTCCCCCTCCGCTGCCTCCCGGGGTTAGCAAGAAGATTAAATAAGAAAATGTCTTTAAAGCACTTAGCACCTGTCCTCACACCTCTTATTAAGCTTATCTGTGTTGTTAGTAGGAACTGAATTAAGTGCTGGGAAACTGTTAAATTGGTTTCCAAAGGAGAGAACAGAGAATACCAGCGGGATTGATTTTTTTAATATACGCAGTCAAAAAAGAAAAAGTGTAAATATTCTTAACCATTTGCCAGCTATCGGGTGCCTTGTAGACACACTCAGAAACTAATGGAGTCAGGACACAGTGCTTGAGTTTAATCTGATATAACATCTAGAAAAAAGTAATAGATGAAAACAAATGAAATGACTGATCCTAGCGTGCAAACAGGGGTGCCTTAATGGGAAGGTCATGAAGCTTGAGCATTGGGGTCCTAACTTGTCTCTTCCTAAGTCCTGGGAGGGTCCCTAGTAATTTTTTGTTTGTTTTAAGTGTTGTGTTTATAAGTTCTACGTCTCCCTTTGATGAATCAGCTGAGGAGTCAGCAAACTATAGCTCTTGGGTCAAATCCAGCCTGCTGCTTGTTTTCTAGCAATTTTATAATCATATGGGAGCCAGGCCTGGTGGCTTACATCTGTAATCCTAGCACTCTGGACTGAGGTGGGAGGATTGCTTGAGGTCAGGAGTTCGAGACCAACCTGAGCAAGAACGAGACCCCATCCCTACTAAAAATAGAAAAAATTAGCCAGCATCATGGTGAGCACCTGTATTCCCACCCACTTGGGAGGCTGAGGCAAGAGGATTGCTTAATCCCAGGAGTTTGAGGTTGCTGCGAACTAGGTTGATGCCAAGGCACTCTAGCCCAGGAAACAGAGCAAGACTCTGTCTCAAAAACAAACAAACAAAACAACAACAACACCAACAAAACAAAACAACAAAAAAACCCACAACTCTGTCCTTTGAGTGCAAACCCAAACCCAAAGACCTTGGCCAGAAGACAACTGAAGGTCACTGGGAACTTCAGGGTGGATAAGAGCTTTCTCTCTCTTTCTCTCTCTCTTTCCTTCTCTTTCTTTATTTCTGCTCTGTGAGTTGCTGCCTGGCTTTATTTGCATGGATAGTTTCTCCATGTAGCAGAAACAACTGCCTCTGGTGGCCAGTTCAGCTGGTCCCTTGGAAAGGGAACTTTTGCCTTCCAACATCTATCTATCAATCCTAGAGAAGATTGTGATTGGCCCAGCACTGGTCACATGCCTATCTTGTGAGCCAATCTGGAGGCCAGGAGGATGGGCTACTCTGGCCAGCCTGAGCCTCATGGAGAGACCGGGAGGGACAGCTCAGGACCATGTGAAGTTGTCCCAGAGGAACTTAGAGAAAGTGAGATAGAAATGTACATAGGTCAACTATAGTCTGTTACACCAAGGGACTGCAACACGACTCCCTCCCAGTAGAGGTATTGCTGACAGTACTGTGACCCAGAGAAGGGACATTTTGATTTACACAGGTTATGCTGTATTTGCACTATAGATCAATCAGTGTTATGAAATCATAGGCCTGATATAAAACAATCCTACCCCCACAGTTTTACAAAGCAGGAAGAAACTGCCACATTGACCATGACACTGATATACACTCACTGTCTTGGGCCTTGTGACACAGAAAAACGGGAAAAGCCTGGAGTCCAACTGTCTAGCAGGATGCTTTTAGGGCTCATCAAAGGGATTTCTTTTAATATACCCACAGAGCCTTCTCCTCGTGGAAGCAGCTCTCACTGATGCCAGAGCTGCTTTCCTAGAATAGCTACGGTTCAGGAGGGTGGAGGTGGGTTTATTCTCATCCATCAACTACAAAGAATCAAACACCATTTTCATCACTACCTCCAGGGACGCAAGGCACCCCCACCCCCAACACCCTTTTGTAAACTGGGTACAGTCCAAATCTCACCTCTGCGGGGGTGTTCCGCAAAAGTCTCTCCCCGTCAGCAGAGGAGAATGATGGCTGTAACCAAACGCTTCCTCTGTTGTTAGGCATCTGCTGGGGCAAGAATGCAGCTCTCTTAAGCAAAAGGGAGGGTGTGCTGTGAGGATACGGGGCATCTTGCAGAACCTAAAGGCCTCAGGAGGGTCCCAAAATGGAAAGCCACCCAAAACGCAGGCCAGATTTACATTTTTAGAGGCTCTTGGCTCTGTTTCTCCTTGCAGGTCAGATTCTTTTTTTTTTTTTTTTCTCTCTCCAGCCTGACTTCCTCTGCTCCCTGGACCACACTGAGGACTGTGGAAGCTCCAGAGCTCAGTCCTGGACATGCAGTGTCTTTCTCTCAATCTGTCTCTCTATTGCCTGATAGAGGATATAGGATGGCCACGGATGGATGAGCAGGCTGTGCACTGCACAAGGGGCCACTGAGCAAGGAGACATCTGTAGGTGAACCCCAGCCTCTTGTCTGCTTGTCAAGCCATGAGCCTAGGCTCAGGGATACACTCACCCACAGCAGGGTTATCCTCTAGTTCACACAAAGTTGTTGCGTGGGTTAGCAACACCCAGAATGAAATGTTATCTGGACTCAGCCTCCAACCACAGCACCTTGATTTTCCTTCCAGGAACAGCTCTTTCCCAGTTCCTTGCAGCTCAGATGGGGTTGTCAATCAATGTACCAAAGAACAAGGATGTGCCAGAGCTAGACTTGTCTTGGAATCTAAATTGGGGGCCTACTTGCCAGCCATGGTGCCCAAAGGAATGGTTAAATCCTGCCTTCTGGATCCCTGAGGCTGCTCCTGTTCTTTGCTGAGGACGGGGATGTTCTGAGTTTCCTTTGCATTCTTTGATCTCTCCTCTCTCCTTCCAACAAATGCCCTTTTGTATTGTTTTGTTTTGTTTTATTTTTTTGCTTAAAATAAAGCTGTACGTTCTTTATAACTAAAGAACCCTAACTTATAACAACAACAACAATAAACACGTATTGAGCATTACCACATGCCAGGCACTGTTCAAAGCACTTTACACGCAAACTCATGGACTCCTCACAACAGCCCTATGACCTGGGTTCTATTGTAACCCATCCTCATTTCACAGAGGTGAAAACTGAGGCCCAGAGAAGTGAAGTAACTTGCTTAGGATCACCCAGTTGTTAAGGAGTAGAGCTGGGATTTGGAGACAGACATTCTGGTTCCAGTTTCCACATTCACAATCATTCCCTTATTTTGTCCCAATTCCAAATTCTCAGGGAAGGCATTCCCCTTTGCCCAGAATGGGTCAGATGTACAAGCCTAGTCCAGTAAGTGGTGCAGGGCCTGTTGTACAAACAGGACTGCCAGAAACTCTTTGCTAAGGGTGAGAGGGACCTTTAGTGATGTTTTCTGAGCATTTCCAGTTCCCCCTTTCTGGGCATGCAATGGGCTGACACTGCCTGCTCCCAGTGACTGTGAGGGCTCTAAGTCAGTGGAAGCACGTTTAATGGCTCACATGAGACATTAGCAGCATCCAGCAATGTTGGCCCAGGTGACTGAGTCACAAGTAGGAGCAGAGCTTCCAGCACCTGGCAAGGGACATGTAGCACGAGCAAGAAGTAAACCTTTGTTGTTTTAGGTCGCCCACTGGGCTGTGGGGCTTCTTTGTTACTGCAGCATCTCCTGACCTATCCTGGCTGATACAGTTAAATCACCTTAGCAAGGTGCCCACCCTCACTAGTCAAGCCCAACATCAACTGTTCTGTGCTGGTATTGGTTCCTTATTGCCACTGTAACAAATTGCCTGAAACATAGTGGCTTAAACAACTATAAATTTGTCATCTTATAGTTCTGGAGGTCAGAAGTCTAATGTGTGACTTGCTGGGCTAAAGTCACAGTGTCTGCAGGGCTGTGTTCTTTGCTGGAGGCTGTAGAGAAGAGGGTGTTTTCTTGCCTTTTCCAGCTCCTACGAGGTCACCTACCTTCCTTGGCATTCCTTGGCTCATGGTGCCTTCCATCTTCAAAGCCAGTGATGGCTGGCGAAGTGTGTCTCATCAACTTCTGTCCATTTCACCTCCCTCTTCCTTCTTTAAGAACCTTTGTGATTACTTTGGTCTCACCAGATAATCCAGGGTAATAATCCACATCAAATCCCCAACCAATTCCCCTTCCCAGCCACTGCCATTGGCATCTTTGGAGTTCAAGGTCATCCGCCAAAGATCTCTGTTGGGGCTGGAAGAAAAGACAAATGAGGCCCCACCAACAACTCTGCCAGGGCAGCAAGGTCAGGCAGCACCTCCCTAGGGATGGCTTCCTGTTTTTCATGCTTACGGGAATCTGCCACCTGCTCAGGGTGTCTGGTCCATGAACATGCATAGCATGGCCTGGTGGTTAAGCCCTCAGACAGTCCTGAGTTCCAATCCCAGCTCTGCCACTTGCTAGCCAGGATTGACTTTGGATGGGTTATCTGTTTCCTCCTCTGAGAAATGGAGATGATCACTATAACACAGTCTCCTGGGAATGCTGTGAAGGTAAAAATGCAAATGGAGATGAAAATGTCATGCAAATTCGCCTAGTAGACCCTAAATAAATGTTTGCTCTTGCTTTTACTGTGCCCTCAATAGGAGTGATAGGAAATCAACAGCTCAGACATTTTCTAGACCAGGTGATCCCATCAGCTGTTACAAAGGTGAATAGAGAGAAAAATACTCACACCCAGCTTAGCTGTCCCCATTTAAAATTAAAATACTGTCTGGCTGGGGCGTGGTGGCTCACGCCTGTAATCCCAGTACTCTGGGAGGCTGAGGCAGGAGGATCGCTTGAGCTCAGGAGTTGGAGACTAGCCTGAGCAAGAGTGAGACCCTGTCTCTACTAAAAATAGAAAAAATTAGCCAGGCGTGGTGGCATGTGCCTGTAGTCCCAGCTACTGGGGAGGCGGAGGCAGGAGGATCGCTTGAGCCCAGGAATTTGAGGCTGCAGTGAGCTACGATGATGCCATTGCACTCCAGCCTGGGCGACAGAGCGAGACTCTGTCTCAAAAAAAAAAAAAAAAAACGAATAAAAATTAAATTAAAATACCATACTGTATTCCTAGGGTTTCTCAAAGGATAGTCCAAGAACCACCTTTATTTCTCCAGAGGGTGTGTGTGTGGCCAGAGCGGGGTTGGTGAACACAGTGGAGGTGGGACCCAGGAATCTGCATTTTTAAAACTCCCCAGGGAGTCTTGTGCTTACTACGTATGAAAGCTGTTCTCTTTGTGGAGAACCTCAGTAGGGAAATGACAGCCGGCGTCTGAGATGTCCTGAGCATCTCGGCATCAGGCAGGTGGGGAGCGCAGCAATGCTTGCTCTCTTCGTTTCATGGGCCACAGCTGCCTGGCAGTCCTTTTCTTTTCTTTTCTTTTCTTTTCATTCTATTTTGTTACATCTAGGTATCCTCAGAAGAGGGCGGTCCTTTTCCCTCTGATGGCGGATGGACGGAGAGGAAGGTGAGTGCTGGGTCTGAATCAGCTCCCATCCTGCCCACGTCAGGATCCCATGGGTGCTTCGTGGTTTCCACAAGGGCAGCCTGTCGCTGTCGCAGCTGGTCACAGTTCTGGGGATAAGGTCACTGGGAAGCTCTATGACCTGCCTCCAGCCTAACAAGGCGACGGCCAGGCGAGAAGACACCAGACATCAAAGAGAAGGGAAGCAGAGGCAGCCAGGAGGACACCTTCTGGGCCTCCCACCTGCCTTTCTGCAGGCGGGGCAGGTTTGTGTCACCTACAGGTTGAGTAACTCCACCCCTGCAGTTTTTGCTTGGGAAACTAATTCTTTGCCCTATCCTCTTCTGGGAAAATACCAACAGTTCTGGCCCCACCTGAAGCTGGCACGTCATGGAGGTTAAGAGCGTGGACTCTGGAGCCGACTAGGCGCTCAGTACAGAGGCACTGAACTGGTGAGCGGGGGCCCTGGCACCCCCTGTAGATGGGCAGGGAGAGAGAGCGGCCAAGGGAGGCTGAGTGGGGACCAGTCGCAGGAGCCCGGGCGGGGCCGTGGTGCTTGGACACGGGCTGCACAGAAATGGAGACGCTCCGGACCCGGCTGGGAGCAGCTCTGGGAGGGCTTCTGAAGATCCGCGCGGTGTGGGAGGTGAGCAACCCTTTCCTTCTCAGGAGAGATGGCCCAAGGTCTACTGGGCGCTGGCGCAGAAGGGGAGCAGAAGCCTAATCCAATCTCCACTCAGCATCCCAACTTGTTGAAACCCAAGTCTGATCACGGCGACCCGCGCAGGCCGCAGGGCCCTCCCTAGTGTTCCCGCCGCTTCGGGAGCGGCCGGACGCAGCTGTCCAGGTCTGGCACCGTGCGCCCGGGAGCCTGTGCCTCTTTGGCTCTTCCCACCGTCTTGGTCCAGCCTCGAGGCTCAGCTTACATGTCTGTCCTCACGGAAGTGTGGGAGGGGAGCAGGAAACCAGAGAACGGGAGAACCAGGAAGGGAGGCTCCTCTAGGATCGCGACGTCGCGTCACCTCTCTACAGAACGTCCCTAAGAATAATAACTCGTTCAGATATTCACTTAATCTCCACCTCCCCCACTCGGCTGTCAGCTCCTTGAAGACAGGCAGAGCAGCTTCTCCTTCGCTGTCATTAAAAACAATGTGGTTGGTGAATGAATCAATCTAAAGACAAGACATGAGTCTACGCTCTGGTCTTGGGACAGCCTGACTCCCGCCCTCCAAGGACACAAGGACCAGGCAGGACCGGGTAGAATTTCCCGCTAAGTAGTGGGGTGCAGAGCGTTCACTGAGAGTCCTGGGGGTGATTTTGTCCATTCACTCATTCATCCATTCAACGCACAGGTATTAAACCCCTTCTGTATACTACATCCCGCGGTGGGCAGTGGGGTACCGAGATGGAGAACACGGTGGGGCAGACCCGAGCCTCCCCCCGACCCCGAACCCCGGAACCTCCACAGAGGCCCTGCCTGGTCCTGTCGTTGAGAGCTGAATCCCACTTGGGCTAAAACACACCACCTGTCCCTGCCCAGGGCGTTTACTCCCATCTCTAGATTCATTCATGCACCAGATTGTCTTTGAGCCCCAGTTGTGTGGCAGGCCCTGCAGAGACACTGAGGGAAGCAGAAGCCCTTCCTGCCCTCATGGAGCTGACGGTGGAGTGGGGACGGTGGACATTAAATAAACTTCTCACCACATTATTACTGTTTTTATTATTAATACTGCGAGCATTCTTTTTTTTTTCCTTTTTCTCTTTTTTTTTTTTTTTTTTTGAGACAGAGTCTCACTGTGTTGCCCCGGCTAGAGTGCCGTGGTGTCAGCCTAGCTCACGGCAACCTCAAACTCCTGGGCTCAAGCGATCCTCCTGCCTCAGCCTCCCAAGTAGCTGGGACTACAAGCGCGAGCCACCACGCCCAGCTGATTTTTTATTTCCATTTTTAGTTGACTTGCTAATTTTTTTCTATTTTTAGTAGAGATGGGGTCTTGTTCTTGCTCAGAGCTGGTCTTGAACTCCTGAGCTCAAGTGATCCTCCCGCCTCGGCCTCCCAGAGTGCTAGGATTACAGGCGTGAGCCACCGCGCCCGGCCAATACTGCGGGCATTCTGCATAGAGGTGAATTGATCTACTCCTCAGTCCGTGGCATGATGACCTGGAAACACAGGGCTCCCTGCCTGCCCTGTGCACTCAGGATAATAGCAGCTACGTGGGGTCTCGGTTTCGGTTCTTTGCTTCATCCCATCGTCAGAGTGACTGCAGGGAGGACCCTCAGTGTCTCTGTTGTTCAGAATTCAAACACTGAGGCACGGAAGGGGCCTCACCCTGAGAAGCACCTAAGTCCCGTCACCTCCTGCGAGGTCGTCCTGGCTCAGTCTTGGGAGGAGCGCACTTGGCCGCTCTCGGCTCCCTCTGCCCACCGTGCTGGGCTGCCTGTGGCTCACCGGTGTGGTCACTTAGATATTGTCTGTCTCCCCCACCTGAATGGAAGGTGAAAGGGACGTTTGTCGCTGAATCATCCCCTGCTGGGGACATCACAGATACAGACAAAAATAATCTGAATTAGGAAGAAATGAGTGAAATTGACTTGCATGAGCCCTTTAAAATCGTACCATTTCTGGCTGCTCTCTTCGATGCCAAATGGTTGCTAGGCTTGTTCCGTCCACACCTGTGTTCCCACCTACCACATGGTTGGTGCTCAGTACATGTTTACCGAGGGAATTAATGAACAAGTGAAGTTATTTCTCCGCTAAATTATATCCACATTGTTCCAATCCCCTTCCCTCTTTCCCTCCTTATCTCCTTCCTTTCTTCCTGCTGTTCACAACTTTATAGCCCGATGTGGTATACTTAATAGACAACACATTGCACATAGCCATGTAGAGTTGGCCCTCTGTATCTGAAGGTTCTGCATCTGCACATTCAACAAACTTCAGATCAAAAATATTAAAGAACAGGCCGGTCCGATGGTGGAGGGTTATCAGAACTTATTAACATTAGTGTCACTAAAGTTGGTATTCAACTTCTACTGCTAAATTTGACTGGCTTTAAAAAAAAATAACAAAAATATTTAAAAACAATAGAAAATAACAATAATACAAATATAATTAAAAATATGATGGCCAGCTGCTGTGGCTGATGCCTGTAATCCTAGCACCCTGGGAGGCCAAGGCAGGAGGATTGCTCGAGCTCAGGAATTTGAGACCAGCCTGAGCAAGAGCGAGACCCTGTCTCTACTAAAAATAGAAAAAATTAGTTGGTGGTGGCATGCACCTGTAGTCCCAGCTACTCAGGAGGCTGAGGCAGGAGGATCACTTGAGCCCAGGAGTTTGAGGTGCTGTGAGCTAGGCTGACGCCACTGGACTCCAGCCTGGGGGACAGAGTGAGACTCTGTCTCAAAAAAATAAATAAATAAATGAATAATAATAATAAATATCAAATGTATAAAAATATAGACATATATTTATATTTAGTATATATAAAATATTTTAACATATATGATTTGTATAAATATGTAAAATATAAAAATATTTTCTATGAATACATAAAAATGGATACTAAATGTATAAAAATAATACAAATTTTTAAATACAGTGTAACAGTGATTTACATAGCATTTCCATTGTATTGGGTATTACAAGTAATCTAGAGATGATTTATAGTGTATGGAGGGCCGGGCAGGGTGGCTTATGCCTGTAATCCTAGCTAGCTGGGAGGCCGAAGTGGGAGGATCGCTGGAGCTCTGGTGGTTCGAAGCCAGCCTGAGCAACAGTGAGACCCCGTCTCTATTTAATATTTATTTAAAAAAATAAAGTATATGCAGGATGTGCATATTGCACCATTTTATATAAGGGATTTGAGCATCCATAGATTTTGGTATCTGAGGGGGTCCTGAAATGAATCCCCCAATGATACAAGGGATGATTGTATAACATTTTGATGAGTTTGGACATACACATACACCTGTGACACTATCACCACAATGAAGGTGATAGACCAGGGGTGGGGAACATTTTCATGTTGGAAGGCCACATTAATTTAGCTGTAATCAAATAAGACGACACTCAAGAAACTTCA
>RJWJ010005008.1:29932-61161 GCA_004363605.1 Indri indri | reverse complement strand
ATTCCTTTCTATTTTTGGTAGAGACGGGGTCTCGCTCTTGCTCAGGCTGGTCTCAAACTCCTGAGCTCAGGACAATCCGCCCGCCTCGGCCTCCCAGAGTGCTAGGATTACAGGCGTGAGCCACCGCGCCCGGCCTCGTACTTAATCATTTCAAAAAATGAAGACTATTTTTTAATTTTAAAGTTAACTACCCTTTTAATGACTTTGTTGTGTCTGCTTTTTGTGGGAAAGCATTTGAATGTTTGGTTGCAGCATGGAGGTCCACAGTTTCAGTTGATCTTCTAGATGGGTATTAGTCATTTGTGACCTTAAGGGCATCTTTTTTTTTTTTTTTTTTTTTTTTTTTTGAGTCAGAGTCTCACTCTGTTGCCTGGGCTAGAGTGCCGTGGCATCAGCCTAGCTCACAGCAACCTCAAAATCCTGGGCGAAAGCAATCCTCCTGCCTCAGCCTCCCGAGTAGCTGGGACTACAGGCATGCGGCACCATGCCCGGCTAATTTTTTCTATATATTTTTAGTTGGCCGATTAATTTCTTTCTAATTTTAGTAGAGACAGGGTCTCGCTCTTGCTCAGGCTGGTCTCGAACTCCTGAGCTCAAACAATCCACCTGCCTTGGCCTCCCAGAGTGCTAGGATTACAGGCGTGAGCCACCGCGCCCTGCCAGGGCATCTTGATTTGCGTTAGATAGGAAAAGGTAGATTTGCAACAATAAGTGATTGAAAAGCAAGAAAGCGTTTTTTTGGGCATGCTGCCGAAGGGGTGGGTATTCTACTGCATTTTTCCATATTTCAATTGGATCTTTCTTAGCATTGTTTGACTTTAAAATGTCATCTACTGACAGCCCAATCAATTTTATCTGTAGTTCTTTAGGCGCCTTGGTGATATCAACTAGGTGAGCCTGAAATGCTAATTTGAGTGTGATGTGATGATACTCAAAGTCAGTGAACCTTTCATTGTATTCTCTAATTGATAGGCCTATAACAGCTGTATGTTCTTCAAATGATTCGCATATATCATCCTGCCTATCAGTGTGACCTTTGCTAACTGGGGAAAATGTTCAGATAAGATTTCCTTTTGAAAAAGAAGTGTTTCGAAAACGGATAACTTTTTTTGAAATGCTTGGATTTTTTGCCACATATCATATCTACACTTAGTTTTACCTTACAAAGAAATTCAAGTGGTTTTGATTTGACATGATATCATGCTGAAATGCTGTATTCCTATAGAAATCTTCTTTCAATTGATCACATTGCTGATTCTTTTCTTCTTAAAATTTAACTATCTGTTCTTGCAGAGATAAAATTTTGGCTAACACCTGTCCCTGCGATAGCCAATGCACTTCAGAATGATATGGCAAATCCACACTGAATACCTCATCGTTCAACTTTAGCATGTTATGAAACAGAGGATGCCATGTTGCATTTGCAAGAATATAGTTAACAATACTTATAACTGCTTGCAAAGTGTCACTTAAAATAGTAGCTTTAGCACTGAGATTTTGCTGATACAAGATATAAAGAGAAGAAATGAGACTATCTGCATCTGTTAATACTTTTTTTTATCTGTGCAATAAATCCCTCATGCTTTCCTGTCATGGAAGGTGCACCGAGTGTACCTACACTCACTAAATTTACCAAATTCAGTCCAACCTCATGACTTTTATCGTGAAAGTTGTTGAAGGTATCTATTCCCCATGTTCTGTTCGCAAGACTGCCCAAAGCCAGTAACTCTTCCTAGTAAAGAAATCCTTCTGTTCTGACCCAAATGAAGTATAAAACCTGCGCTGAGTCAGTAGCATCAGTCGATTCATCCAAAGCAATCGAATAATACAGGGTGTCCCAAAAGTCATCATACCTAGGGAAAATGGGAAATTGTAGTTAAATGTACCTTTATTTACAAAATATTCATTACAAAATTTTTCCTTTGTAGTCTCCATACACTTATGGCTGTATTCTCAGCACTTTGGGAGACAGAAGTGGGAGGATTGCTTGAGGGCAGGAGTTCGAGACTGGCCTGGGCCCAGGAGTTTGAGGTTGCAGTGAGCTATGATGATGCCACCGTACTCTAGCCTGGACTGGTCTTGAACTGCTGGCCTCAAGCAATCCTCCCACCTCAGCCTCCTGAGTAGCTGGGACTACAGGCAAGGCTTGGAAAATTATATTTCTTTTAACCACACAAAGACCTTGTATGGTAATTGTAATATAAACCTTGTAATTTTATAAATTGTATAATTTTAATACAATTATATTTAATATAATTGTATTAATTATAATACAATTATATACAATATAATTGTATTAATTATAATACAATTATATACAATATAATACAATTATACACAATATATCATATATATACAATATAATTATATAATATATTATATATTGTATATAAATCATATATATTATATATAAATATATAATATATATTATATATAATTATAATATAATTATATTTAATTATAATTTTATAAATTGTATAATTGTAATATAAACCTTGTAACCTTGTATGGTAATTGTAATATAAACAAAGACTTGTACGGTCATTGTAATATAAACAATGAAATAATATGTTAAAGATAATGAGGATACTATCAAAAGTGGACCTGGATGGGTAGTCCCCAAGACACCTGGGAGAAGCAAACACTGGGACCCACGAAGGGTTAAATCTTCAGGAAAAGAATGGGTAAGACAACATGTACATTTAAATGGCAGACACTTATTCAGACAGTTGCTAAATTCATCTATTTATTTAAAAAAATTTTTTTGGGCCGGACGCAGTGGCTCACGCCTGTAATCCCAGCACCCTGGGAGGCTGAGGTGGGAGGATTGCTTGATCTCAGGAGTTCGAGACCAGCCTGAGCAAGAGCGAGACCCCCGTCTCTACTTAAAATAGTAAGAAATTAGCCAAACAACTAAAAATAGAAAAAATTAGCCGGGCATGGTGGCATGTGCCTGTAGTCCCAGCTACTCGGGAGGCTGAGGCAGGAGGATCGCTTGAGCCCAGGAGTGAGAGGTTGCTGTGAGCTAGGCTGATGACACGGCATTCCAGCCCTGGCAACGGAGTGAGACTCTGTCTCAAAAAAAAAAAAAAAAAAAAAATTAAAAATTTTTTTTGGCTGGGCATGGTGGCTCACGCCTGTAATCCTAGCACTCTGGGAGGCCAAGGTAGGTGGATCGTTTGAGCTCAGGAGTTCGAGACCAGCCTGAGCAAGAGTGAGACCCCCATCTCTACTAAAAATAGAAAGAAATTATATGGACAATTAAAAATATATATAGAAAAAATTAGCCGGGCATGGTGGTGCAGGCCTATAGTCCCAGCTACTCGGGAGGCTGAGGCAGAAGGATCGCTTGAGCCCAGGAGTTTGAGGTTGCTGTGAGCTAGGCTGATGCCACAGCACTCTAGCCCAGGCAACAGAATGAGACTCTGCTTAAAAAAAAAAAATTTTTTTTTCTTAGACAAGGTCTTACTTCGTTGCCTGGGCTAGAGTGCAGTGGCATCATCACAGCTCACCGCAACCTCAAACTCCTGGGCTCCAGCGATCCTCCTGCCTCGGCCTCCTGAGTAACTGGGACTACAGGCCTGCACCACCATACCCGGCTAATTTTTCTGTTTTTTTGTAGAGATCGGGGGAGTCTCCCTCTTGCTCAGGATGATCTCGAACTCCTGGCCTTAAGTGTTCCTCCCGACTCAGCCTCCCAGAATGCTGGGATTACCAGCATGAGCCACAGTCCCGAGCCTTATTATGTATTTATTTGTTTATTTATTTATCAAAGTGTCATAGCAGATAGTGCAAGTCTTTACGTGAGGCACTGTTATGCTGTACTTGGAAAAAAGTGAAGGCTTCAAAATTAAGTGTAGCCAGTTCTTTTGTTCTGGGACCACAACGCCTTAAATAAACCTTTTTTTTTTTTTTTTTTTGTGACAGAGTCTCGCTTTTGTTTCCTGGGCTATAGCGAGTGCCGTGGCATCAGCCTAGCTCACAACAACCTCAAACTCCTGGGCTCAAGTGATCCTCCTACCTCAGCCTTCCAAGTAGCTGGGACTACAGGCACGAGCCACCATGCCCGGCTAATTTTTTTTTTTATTTCTATTTTTAATTCACTTGCTAATTTTTTCTATTTTTAGTAGAGACAGGGTCTCGCTCTTGCTCAGGCTGGTCTTGAACTCCTGAGCTCAAACGATCCACCCACCTTGGCCTCCCAGAATAAACCTTTTTAGTTATGCAAATGGGTAAGGATTCCAGATCCAGCCTTTAGACTCCCTGCATGGGGATGGGTGGGGAGGAAAGAGGCGGAGTATAAAAGCTGAAGGTTGAGAAGGCATGGACCACGTTGCGTTCCCTTTTTTGCTAGTTAGTTCCCTGTGAGTAGACTAAGGAAGCTCCCGGAGGCTCCAGGGTACCTGATTTTTGAGATTCTCCATGCCGCGGGCAAAACGCCGTCGGATATCAGCCAGTGTCAAGCCCAGAGGGAGGTGCAAATCTCAGCCTCTCCCCAAGGCCCTGCGGGAACTTCCCGAGAACGTGCCCAGTACCAGTTTCCAATCCTTGTTGCTACTGAGGGACTTTAGCTGGAGAGACTGCAGCAAAAAACAAGGTATTTTTTTTTTAATTGTATTTTCCAACTTTATTGTAGGTTCATAAGAAAGCTATTGATCTCATGGATGTAGATGTCACCACTTCGGGGAGAACATATCGGTGCTTCTGACGGCTCCTTTCTTCTCTAGAGGGTTTTAGGTGTGCAAGCGTGTCATTTGCAAAGACGTGTTCAGCCTCTTCCTTCGCAGTTGAGTGTGTGTTTTATTTTCTTGCCTTTCATGGTGTTCCTTGAAAATGGATTGGCTTGCTGGAAATGGAGTCGGGCTCAAAAGCTAGAGGCTAGAGGCAGGGCGGAGAGCAAAGCCTGAGATGTGATCTGGCCCTGCAGGAATAATGGCTAAAGGACTCCTACACAGAACTGAGACCCAAGATGGGCACAAATGCCAAAGTCAAGTAGGGGCATAATTATCCTTGAAAATCCCTTAAATCACCTTTGTAATCTTTGTGATCCAGGTCTCTTCCCAAGTTGGTACAGATTGCTTTATTGAGTACTGCTGAACTACTTAGCAATTTCATTACACCCCGCCCCCCAGTAAATATCTTTTCAGTACAGGAATCACAGCACTTCAGACGTTAAATCCCATAAATTAACACTAAAATACTGATCATTTGTTCTAGCTCCATAAACTTGCAAGTTGCTTTTCCTCCCAGGATTTCATTTGACTCTCACGCCCTTAATTCTCTTTTGCAGTCGACTTTCTGGACTTCAGCCTCCCAGTTCTAACTTTTGTGAGATATTCCTGGAGCACAGTATGCTCTTCCTAAACCCCTCTGGGCGGGCAGAGGGTCTGCGTGCCTGCGTGTGGGGCTGCGGTGGGAAGCGTTGGAGGAGGGGCAGGCTGTACCTTGGTAGGTGGGGGAGCTATCAACCTCAAGCTACTTCCCAAAGCTGCTTAGGCTCCTGGCACGGGAAACTTACAAATGAATTCCTTCAGGCAATATTTTAGATGTCCCTGCTGATTCTCCCTTGCAGGAGGTAAAGGCAGTTCCTTCTTGTGGAGGCTACATTCCAACAGGAGAGACAGACTCCTTTTTCCTTTGTTTTCTCCCCCTTTGGGCGGGCACCATCCAATTTTTATTTGAATGTTTTCTTTTAAAATTTTGTTTATTTATTTGTTTTTTAGTGATGGGGTCACTAGTCACCCAGGCTGGAACGCAGTGGCTTATTCACCGGCATGATCATGGTGCAATGCAGCCTCGAACTCCTGGGCTCAAGCGAACCTCCCACCGCAGCCTCCCAAGTAGCTGCCACCCAGGCCTGGCCCAGACTATTTTTTAATCAACATTTAAAAAAAAAATTTCAATTCACAATATATTTTTTGGGCACCTATGTGTGCTGGGCACTGGGGACAGGGGGTGAATGAGGCAAACGGCCCCTGCCTCATTCAAAAAACTCACAGCTAGTAGGAGAAAGGCAATAAACACATAACACACCTTAACTCATTCATGCTTTTAATCAAAGTCACGTGAAGACAGCCACCAAGTGCAACAAGCCCTGCGAAGGAAAGGCATAAAGCACAGGGATGGGGTGCGACTAGGGCACTCCAAGAAAGTGACTGGAGGCACGTGGGGCAAGGCTTGTGGGTCGGGGGAGGAGGATCTGGACACCTGGGAAAGGCCCCCAGGCCAGCAATTCCTGGTTGGGTGGAGAAGGGGGTTGGGAGGGGCCAGACCAAGCCCCAGCAGATCTAGATGGGCCTTAAGAAAGGGAGTGACAAGGCCGGGCGCGGTGGCTCACGCCTGTAATCGAGACCCCGTCTCTACCAAAAATAGAAAGAAATTAATTGGACAGCTAAAAATATATAGAAAAAATTAGCCGGGCATGGTGGCGCATGCCTGTAGTCCCAGCTACTCGGGAGGCTGAGGCAGAAGGATTGCTTGAGCCCAGGAGTTTGAGGTTGCTGTGAGCTAGGCTGATGCCACGACACTCGCCCCAGGTGAGAGAGTGAGACTCTGTCTCAAAAAAAAAAAAAAAAAAAAAAAAGAAAGGGAGTGACAGATCAAATGGCATTTTGAAAGGATGACAAATGGCTTAAAGGTGGAGACCACCTGGGTAGCTCTGGGAATGCCTTTAGGTCACTGTTGTTTTTGGAGAGTGGAGAGAAAAAGATAGCTAATGACCAAGGCTGGAGGAGAAGAAGGAATGGTGCTCTGAACTTGAATGGGGAGAGAGGGACAGAGGCCGTGGGCCTGTGGAGGAGTTTTTAGGAGAGAGAACAGACGTGGATTTGAGGAGTGGTTTGTAACCTTGTAACCCTTGGAAAAGCGAAGGCTCTGGACGTCCAGAAAAAATGCACTTTATGTCCATACACACTAGGTTCCGGGGTAGGGGGGGCCCTGACTTCTGAAGCCCATCCGTGGTTATGCCTTCCTATCCCTAAAACCAGCCTCACTCATAACCTTGAGCTCTGCGTTTAATTCTGCCGGGACAGGAAGACTGGAGTAGGAGGAGGAGCCAATGATGAAATAGCTACATTGTAACTAATACTGCACTGCCCACACACTGGGCTAAGCACTAAAATGGATCTGCTAGGAGAACCTTCTGCAAAGATGGAAATATTATCCACACTGTGCAGTTACAGTATTTAATGCACGATTCATTGGTTTTCAATATATTAACAAAGGCATGCAACCTTTAGATAGTGCAACCACGATCTAATTCCAGAACATTTTCAACATCCCATAAAGAACCCCCATATCCATTAGCAGCCACTCCCCATTCCCTCCTCCCCCAGCCCCTGGCAGCCATTAATCTGCTTTCTGTCTGAACAGATTTGCCTATTCTGACATTTCATATAAATGGAATCACACCATACGTGACCCTTTGTCTACCTCCGTAGCGTAGTGTTTTCAAGGTTCATCTGCGTTGTAGTATGAATCAACACTCCATCCCTTTTTATGGCAGAATAGAATTCTGTTACATGGATAGACCACATTTTCTTCATCCATTTGTCACTTGCCAGGTATTTGTGTTGCTATCATCAACAATGCTGCTGTGAACATTTGTGTACAAGTTTTTGCATGGGCGTCATATATTTTCAGTTCTTTTGAGTAGATACATACCTAGGAGCGGAACCGCTGGGTTCCACGGTAACTCTTCAGCTATTGGAAGAACCGCCTTTCACTTTCTATACTGTGACAACAAAAAACATAAAAATTACAGGTGTGGCTCAAGTTCAAATTCTGTTGTGCAGCACTGGCCTAGAATGTCTACTTTGGGTCTAGGCATTGTGTGAAAAAAGAGCTGGAAAGAATTAAACACTAGAGGCTGTGATGGGGAACAGAAGGCAATCCTGGGCTGTGAGGGGTACCCTTTGGTAATTTACATTTTACTGTATGTACCTTCAGCCTCTCTCACGGATAACTGCCCAGGCCTGTTAACTGACCTCCTTGCCTCCAGGGCCAAATCTCCAACTAGCAGCCAAAGAGATCATTTTAAAAGTATAAATCTGGGCAGAGTGGCTCCCACCTGTAATCCTAGCACTTTGAGAGGCTGAGGCAGGAGTATTGCTTGAGGACAAGAGTTCAAGGTTGCGGGGAGCTATGATCACACCACTGTCAGCCTGGGTGACAGAGCCAAGTCTGATCATGCTATTTCCTGTTTAAAGCCCTCCAGTGACTTCCCATTGCAATTACATCAAGTAAATTCTTTCCCATGACGTGGCACTCATTCGGTTATGGTGAAATTTGTTGAATAAATACTGGAAAATATTTTCATGTGTTTTGTTACAAACGTGTGTGTGTGTGTGTGTGTACAGGCATCCCTTGGTATCCAAGGGGGTTGATTCCGGGACCCTTCCCCAGATTATCAAAATCCACAGATGCTCAGGTCGCTTATAATAAAATAGTGTATAGTGACTGATACAATGTAAATGCTGAGTAAATACTTGTTATACTGTATTGTTTAGGGAGAAACGACAAGGAAAAAAGTCTGTACTTGTTCAGTACAGATGTAACCATCCTTTTTAGTTCATCCACGTATTTTTGCTCCATGGTTAGGTGAATCCGCGGATGCAGAACTGGGGGATACAGAGGGCCGACTGTGTGTGTGTATGTGTATATGTACATGTCTGTATGTATCTAAATTTAGAGACATTTTAAATTAAAAGGTAAAATGATTAAAATGCATTCAAGGAAACATCCCATGTGCAACATGAGCGTCCTTTTTCCTGCACCCTCCCTGCATCTCTGGGTGTCCATCTTTGTAACCATGGCCAACCCACTGCGTGAAAAAGAGCATCTTGTTTAATACAAGATTTGGATTTCTTTGTTAATAATTTGATTGAGCATGTTTTCGTTTGTTCACTCTTTGTTACTTGGTTTTATGACCAGTTCAATGATTGTAAGCTTCCCTCAATTCTACCAGAGTGTTTATCTTTTGTCTAGAAGTATTTTCACTTCAAAGATCTCTGTTTTGTCTATGTCATGGTTATTTTTGACTCCTATTTGTCATTTCTCGTGTTAATTTAAAAAAAATAAAGAAGTCGACTGTGAGAGGTGGCTCACGCTTGTAATTCCAGCGCTTTGGGAGGCCAAGGGAGGAGTATTGCTTGAGGCCAGGAGTTGGAGATTAGCCTGGGCAACATAGTGAGACCCCTGTCCCTACAAAAAAAGAAAAAGATTGGGGGGCGTTGTGGTGCACACCAGTAGTCCCAGCTACTTAGGAGGCTGAGGCAGGAGGATCACTTGAGCCCAGGAGTTCCAGGCTGCAGTGAGCTATGATGGCGCCACTGCACTCTAGTCTGGGTAATAGAGTGAGACCCTGTCTCTAAAAAAAAGACGTAAATACATTGTCACAGATCTCCTAGTTAAAAAATATAGGAGGTTAAAAAGGTTTGTGTGTATTAGGAACATTGTTAATAAGAAAGAATAAATTATAGCTGATATTTGTATGCCATGTGCTGTTGTATCCATTATCCCAGGAGCCAGCAATCCTTTTCTAGAAAGATCCAGAGAATAAATAGTTTGGGCTTTGTGGGTCATATAGTCTATGACAACTGCTCTACTCCGCCACAGTAGTAGCCATAGATGATAAGTGTGTACGGTCATGTTCCAATAAAACTTTATTAACAGACAATGAAATGTGAATTTAAAATTTTCCCATGCCCTGAAATATTCTTCTTCTTCTGACTCTTTTTCCAATCATTAAAAAAATATAAAGGCCAATTTTGATTTCAAGGCTGTCCGCAAACAGGAAGTAGACCAGACAATGTGGCCCATGAGCTGGGTCATTTGCCAACCCTTGCTTTTCCTTTTTTTTTTTCCTTGAGACAGGATCTCACTCTGTTGCTCATGCTGGAGTGTAGTGGTGCAATCACAGCTCACTGCAACGTCCAATTCCCAGCTCAAGCGATCCTCCTGCCTCAGCCTCCCCAGTAGCTGGGCCTAGCTAATTTTTTTGTAGAGACAGGATCTTGCTATGTTACCCAGGCTGGTCTAGAATTCCTACCCTCAAGGGATCCTCCTGCCTTGGCCGCCCAAAGTTCTGGGATTATAGGCATGAGCCATCATGCCTGGCCTCATGGAGGTTTTTGAGGATTTCACCGTAGACCAAATACTTTTAAAAAGGAATACCATGTTCCTTTGAGAGGAGGTAATCTCAGTGCTTTCCTTGCCCAACTGGGACCTGTTGTTGCTGTCCAGTTTAAAGTCAGAGAGGATGAGACTTTTCTCATGTCCAGGATAGCTGCAGGGAGGCCAAGACCCAGGAAGCTAGGGTGGAGGCCCCACACTTATCTTAGAGTCCTGGTTCTGGAGCTTCGTTGCTGTGTGACTCTGGACAAGTTGCTCAACATTTCCATAAAAGAAAAGACCATATAGGATTGTAATTTTCGGTGAAGATTTGAATCAAAGCAATATAAAGTGGGTAAAGTTTCACTTTTTTTTTTTGAGACAGAGTCTCACTCTGTTGCCTGAGCTAGAGTGCCATGGCATCAGCCTAGCTCACAGCAACCTCAAACTCCTGGGCTCAAGCAATCCTCCTGCCTCAGCCTCCCGGGTAGCTGGGACTACATACAGGCGCCACCGTGCCTGGCTAATTTTTTCTTTTTTTAGTTGTTTGGCTAATTTCTTTCTATTTATAGTAGAGACAGGGGTCTCGCTCTTGCTCAGGCTGGTCTCCAACTCCTGAGCTCAAGCAATCCTCCCGCCCCGGCCTCCCGGAGTGCTAGGATTACAGGTGTGAGCCACCGCGCCCCAGCCTTTTTTTTTTTTGCTTTAAAGTGAAATAATGCAAATCCCTTACATCCCCATGTTAATTTAATAAAGATCCTGTAAGCTCAAGGTGGCAGGACTCAGTGGCCTGCAGTCCCCTGTGTCCAGACTGTCATCACTAGGGCAACCCCACCTGATCTGGGAAACAGAAATACCCACCCTCCATTGTCAAGAATAGTCTTAAATGATTAGCTTTAACCGTTGCCAAGTCTTCAGGAACACAACTGGTATGAAAAGTGGACTTAATGTAAGAAAAGTGGCTGGCACAGAGTGGACCAGGGAAAACAATGGCTATTTGTATTAATTCAGTGGCAGAGTATTAATTTAGGGCTTTCTTGGGATGTGGGTTTTGAAATATTGACAGGCCTGCCTGGATGAAGGCAACCTGGTGTGACTCATTAAGAGCCCCAGTGGGAAGATGAAACCACTTAAAAAAATTTTTTTTAAAATAACAGCTTTTGGGTTTGGCCAATGGGGAGCTAAAGCAGAAAAGAAAAGATTAAAAAAAAAAAAGAAAACAGCTTTATTGAAATATAATTCACATGCCATGTAATTCACGTATTTTAAATGTACAATTCAATGGTTTTTAGCATATTCAGAGAGTCATAAAACCATCACCACAGTCATTTATGGGACATTGTCCATTTGTCCCCCAAATTCCATACACATTAATAGTACTTACTTCCTATTCCCCCCATGCCCCCCGCCCCCCAGATCACTGGCAACCACTGGTCTATTTTCTATCTCTATGGATTTGCCTGTTCTGGACATTTCATATAAATGGAATCATATAATATTTGTCTTTTTGCATTTGGCATCTCTGTCACTTAGCACAATGTTTTCAAGGTGCATCCATGTTGTAGTATGAAACAGAACTTAATTCCTTCTTATAGGTGAATAATAAATATTCCGTTGAATGGATGGACCACTTTTTTTTTTTTTTTTTTTTTTAGAGAGTCTCACTCTGTCACCCAGGTAGAGTGCAGTGGCATCATCTCACCGCAACCTCAATCTCCTGGGCTCAAGCAATCCTCCTGCCTCAGCCTCCCTAGCAGCTGGGCCTACAGGTGCACAGGTGCGTGCCACGATGTCCACCTAATTTTTCTTCTATTTTTAGTAGATATGGGGTCCCACTCTTGCTCAGGCTGGTCTCAAACTCCTGAGCTCAGTGGTCCTAGCCACCTTGCCTGGCCTGGATGGACCACTTTCACTTATCAATTTATCTACTGATGGACATTTGAGTTGTTTCCAGAGTTGACATGTTGGTGCCGCCTCTTGCTGGACCAATTCTTGGACCAGTTAACCTCTTGGTGCATTAGCTTCTTCATCTGTAAGATGGGAATAATAATAATAGCATCTTATCGGCAACCTGGCACTAGCCTACACAGTGCTTTTGTGCAAGTTAGAGACATGCACCTGTCTGGGCAGATGCCTGTCTCATCCCATGGCAGGGTAAGCAGGTGACACCTTTGGTGCCCAAAGCAAGCTTGGCTGGGGGTAGTTCCTGAGCTGGATTTGAGCTCTGGTCCTCTTTAAAAAATGTACAGTTTTTAATTTTAGTTTTATAGTTTCCATTCAAAATGCCATTTTCCAAAGTTCCACCTTTTGGCTATTGTGAATAGTGCTGCTATGAACATAGGTGTATACATTTCTGTTTGAGTTAACTTTTCAGTTCTCTTGGGTACATACTTAGGAATGGAAATGCTGGGTCACTCCTTTGTTTAACTTACACTGGGGGACACTTACCTTGCTATTTATTGCCTCTGTTGTCTTAGAGCACCGTCCTTTTCTGGGCCTTGGTTTCCTCACCTATAAAGAGGGCTTCATGGCAAATTTAGCTCACTGGGTTGTTGAGGATCAAATGAGTGAATTAATGTAAAGCCCTTGGAACTTTTCTTCCCTAAATTATCTGGGCAGGTGCATACCTATTCCAGTTTGTTTTCATTTGTAGATTTGAACTCTTTCTTTAAAAAAAAATTAAAATAAGTGTTACTCAAAAAAAAAAAAAAAAAAGAAAGAAAAAAAAAACAAAAGGAAAGCCCTTCGAACATTTCCTAGCACTCAGTAAACGTCAGCAATTATTATTGCTCTTACCTGGTTGTGCGGATTAAGTAAGATATCCACATAAAGCATGTTAGCTGGCTTCATGAGCAGTTACTTATTATTTGGTTTACAATTTATGCTGAGAACATTCTGTCAAGAACCTAACATGACAAACTTCTAGGCTACTATTGGCCACATAAAAACAGAGTGGTTATGATTTAATCAAAGGATGGTTCCTGAAAAAAGATTTTGCATGATTCAAGAGCAATTGTGCTGAAAGGTGGCCTGTGTCCATTTTCCAGAGAAAGTGGATGAGAAAATAGTGTAAAGACAGTTACAAAATTATGGGATTCTGATTCATGCTTTTAATGGGGGAGTGGCATTTCGCATTTGGGTTATAAAGTGAGTTTCTTACTAATCTTTTTCTATTGCGCTATGTGGAGCCAGACTGCCCAGTCTCAAACTCGGGCTCCTCCTCTTTTGTCTGCTGTGTGACCTTGAACTAGTTACCGGTAGCCTCATGGCTGCAGAAGCTAGCTCATCCATAAAATGGGGATAATAATAGCACCTGCCTCATAGGGTTGCTGTAAAAATTAAATGAGTTACCACATGTGAAGCGCTTTACAAAGTCCCTGGCTCATAGTGTTATGTAAATGAGCATTCAAATTAACATACTTGAAAATATCCTATGGCTGCTCCATATTCTTGCCCTTTTAAGAGAGTCTCCCCCAGAGAAGTAGGGAATAGTTTGGCTAATTTTCCTAAAAATGAAAAAAAAGAGAGACAAAGAAAGTACCTGGCTGCCCTTGTTCTCACTGCCTCTCAGTATTGCAACTTTGTTAAAACTTGAGTCAACCCAGTGACTCTACCAGAGCACCTCTGTTAGCTGTTTTTTGAAAATAAACACAACTGGGCCTCTCAGCACACACCTGGCCAACCCTGACCAGTCTTTCTGGCAAAGCTTGCATTAACTTGGCTGTCTCCCTTCTAAAAGCTAGCCCAGAAGAATGTTGGTCACATGGTGTTTTATTTAAACACCTGTGGCCATCATTTTGCTCTTCGTTTAACCTGAGGCAACACAGTCCCTTGCGCATAGTAGGGACTTAACCCATAAACAGATCTGAGTGAACAGATGGTCTCATTTCATTCTGCCCTTCTTTTTACAAGAACCATCTCATAACCTCTGTGCATTTTGAAGTGTTTGAAGTTTTTTCATTTCAGATAGAAACAGTCTTCCCATTTCCCTGATAATAACCTTGAGTTCAAAGAGGTTATATAATCTTCCCAAGTTTACAAAATCCTGTATGGAACCCAGGTCATCTGGCTTTGAATTCTGTATATTTTTTAGAGGGATATTGATCTATAGTTTTATTTATTTGGTCTTTTTGTAATTTTTCTGCCAGGTTTTTTTTTTGTTATCGTTCGTTTGTTTGTTTGTTTTTAAAAAAAGGTGTTTCCGCCTGGTTGCAAACCTGTTTGTTGTTTTTTTTAAGATAGAGCGTGGGCTCTGTTGCCTGGGCTAGAGTGCCGTGGCATCGGCCTAGCTCACAGCAACCTCAAGCTCCTGGGCTCAAGCCATCTTCCTGTCTCAGCCTCCTGAGTAGCTGGGACTATAGGCGCTCACTACCATGCCCAGTTAATTTTTCCTGTTTTTAGTACAGATGGGGTCTTGCTCTTGCTCAGGTTGGTCTGGAACTCCTGAGCTCAAGCGATCCTCCCACCTCAGCCTCCCAGAGTGCTGGGATTACAGGCATCAGCCACCGCACCAGCCTGATTCTGAATTCTGAAGCCCTGTGCTCTCCCAAACTGTTTCACCTTGGCTGCATCGTCTTGGCTAAGTCCCTTTTCTCTAAACCCAAATTCTCATCACTACTTTTGTGGTATGGGATTAGGTCATCTTTCCAGGTGTGGATTAATCAAGAGTTTAGTTATCCTGAAAAAAAGAAAAAAAGCAACTGTGAATCCCACTTCTTTTTTTTTTTTTTTTTTGAGACAGAGTCTCACTTTCTTGCCTGGGACGAGTGCCGTGGCATCAGCCTAGCTCACAGCAACCTCAAACTCCTGGGCTCGAGCAATCCTACTGCCTCAGCCTCCCAAGTAGCTGGGACTACAGGCATGCGCCACCCTGCCCAGCTAATTTTTTCTATATATATATATTTTTAGCTGTCCAATTAATTTCTTTCTATTTTTGGTAGAGACGGGGTCTTGCTCTTGCTCAGGCTGGTCTCGAACTCCTGAGCTCAGGACTATCCGCCCGCCTCGGCCTCCCAGAGTGCTAGGATTACAGGCGTGAGCCACCGCGCCCGGCCTGAATCCCATTTCTTATCTGACACTTCCATTAAATTATTTTAGGCCCGGACCAACATAGCATCCAGGTAGATAAATATTTTGGTTCTCAAGAAGAAAAACCAACCTGCCGTTTATGCCATGTCATGGCACAGCCCCGGGAGCAGCAAAATATGTTTTGCTCCGAGTAATGATAGGGTGGCCCCTCCCTGCTCTTTGCTGGCTCAACCTAATGACCAGTCAGCTTCTGGCCGTTCCTGTCTCCCTGGTTTTCTGTCTCTTCCTTAGGTCCCTGGTCTCTGAACCACGGTAGGGATTATGAATTTTTAAAAAAATTGACAGTGATCAGAAATGGTGCCCTAAGTCATCTTCCCCTTTGGAGCTCTCCAAGTCCTTTGGAGGCATCTTGGCATCAGACCTCCGAGGAAGCAGGCATTACTCAGCGGATTCCCGTCTGCAGAGTTCTTCCACACATACCCCTTCTGTGTGCGAACGGGCTTCGTAGCCAATGCAGACATAATTCCACTAGGGAAAGAAGGGAACAGGCAAGCAGAGCCCTCTGGAATAATTGTGTCTGGGCCTTTTTAGTAGGCTTCCAAGGGCACTGGTATTGCTTTTCTCATAGCTGCGGTGGCCTGGAAATCAATTCTTCCCTCTACCATCCACTGCTTGGTGCTAGAGACTGGCCAGGCACAAGTACTGTTTGACTGACTCCACAGGACAGGCCTCTCAGCTAACCTGGCACTGTCATTTCCAGCTTTGTCTCCCAGACAGCCCCTAGCTCCTAGTAAGCAGTCAATAAACACTCGAGGAGGTGAAATGATGCATTGAGCAAATCTTCACTGAGCATCTTCTACGAGCCAGGTGCTGTGCTAAGTGCTGCAGAGAGAGCTGTGGACGAGATAGTTTCTCCCTCAGAGTGCTTCTGGGGGGAAGGCAGATATTGTTCGTGTGTATTCATTTTCTATTGCTGTGTAATAAATTGCCACAAATTGACCAGCTTAAACCAATACCCATTTATGGTCTTACAGGTGTGTGGATCAGAAGTCCAAGTGGACTTGTCCAGGTTTTCTTAGGATTTCACAAGGTCAAAGTCAGGGTCTGGGCTCTCATCTGGAGGCTCTGAGGAAGAACAGCCTTACTCAGTTTGTCGGCTGAATTCGGTTCTGAGGTCCCTATTTGCTGGCTGTTGGCTGGGGCCCAGGACTGCTTTTTTTTTGAGACGGAATCTCGCTCTGTTGCACAGGCTAGAGTGCTGTGGCGTCAGCCTAGCTCACAGCAACCTCAAGTTCCTGGGCTCAAGCAATCCTTCTGCCTCAGCCTCCCAAGCAGCTGGGACTACGGGTGAGTGTCACCACACCTGGCTAATTTTTTCTATTTTTAGTAGAGACAGGGTCCCGCTCTTGCTCAGGCTGGTCTCAAACTCCTGACTTCAAGGAATCCTCCCACCTCGGCCTCCCAGAGTGCTAGGATTATGGGCCTGGG
Organism: Indri indri; assembly: GCA_004363605.1. Classification (NCBI taxonomy): domain Eukaryota; kingdom Metazoa; phylum Chordata; class Mammalia; order Primates; family Indriidae; genus Indri; species Indri indri. The sequence goes on along the minus strand of RJWJ010005008.1, from coordinate 44,535 downwards.
GCACCTCGTCTGGCCCAGGATTGCTCTTTGCTTGTAGAGCCCACCCAGAGAACGTTCCTTGTGGCCCACTCCATTTCACTAATGGATTCTTTTCATCTAACACATCTCTCTGACTTTCTTGCCATTAGCTAGAGAAAACAATTTGCTACTAAAGTGTCCATATGATTATGTTAGACCCAACTGGATAATCTCCCTATTTTAAAGTCAACCGATTAGCAACCTTAATTAATACATCTGAAAAAATCCCTTTTGCCATGTACTATAACAAAATCACAGGAGTAATACCAGGGTTGAAGTTCTTGGGGGCCCTCTTGGAATTCTATACACCACACTGTGCAAATAAATAATTGCAGTTATTGCAAATAGTGGTGACAACTATGAAAAAGTAAGCCAGGGACTGAGATGGAATAACTGGGTTGATGGGTGAGGGGCTATTTGAGGTCTACTTTGCTGGCCCCTCCTATGCTATGATCAGTCTCTAAATATGGCCCATATGTGCCCTGTTGCCACCTCCCTCGGTACAGTAGACTTTTTCATCCTCACAATTTCTGGGTTGGGTTTTCTTTTTTTTTTTGAAGTTAGTCAACCACTGTTGGTTTCAAACCTAGTGATGAGGATCAGGGTTGGCTTGTGTAAGCTGATAGGCAAGTGTATCACTTTCTGCTACTTCTTCCTCAGCGAGAAAGGTCTTTTGCAACCCCCTCCAAGTCTGGAGTACTAGCTGGAAGGATTCTTTTGCATTTGAGAACTGTCAATTAGCATTTCTGAGAATCCGTGTGAATAACAATACCTCTTTAGGCTGGGTGGGGGTGGTGCCTGGGGTGTGGCCCAGGGGTTGGGGCCTATTCCTTTTTTTGTTGTGTTTTTTTGAGACAGAATCTCTTTGTTGCCCTGAGTAGAGTGCAGTGGCATCAGCCTACCTCACAGCAACCTCAAATACAGCAACCTCAAATTCCTGGGCTCAAGCGATCCTTCCACTTCAGCCTCCAAAGTAGCTGGAACTACAGGCACGCCCCACAACGCCCGGCTAATTTTTCTATTTTTAATAGAGACGGGATCTCGCTCTTGCTAAAGCAATCCTCCCGCCTGGGCCTCCCAGAGCGCTAGGGTTACAGGTGTGAGCCACCGCGCCTGGGGTCCATTCCTGTTGAAGCAACTCCTGCACTCTCTTCTGCTCTCCTCTGTGGTCTGGCAGGAGATTCCCTGGTAGAAAACCTTCAAGTGTATGAAACGTGGGAATGCAGTCACATTTGAATCATATATTCATTCGACCAATTTTTATTGAGCACTCGCTGTATCCAAGCATTTGGGATACAACAGTGAACAAAGCATTCTTTTGGGGTTGGGAAGATGGACAGTGAGACAGGAATCACAATCTCCTGACCTTTTTAGGGCAAAGTTGTATTATTCGCCGAGACGTACAGAGATGTATATCCTTTTCCTCCGTCCTTATTCGCCCACACCGCCTTGGTTATCATGGAAGAACAGAGACCCTAAGTCAGTCTCCATGACCGGATGAGACAGGACAGGAGATAAGACCGATTCGAGGGATATCTCCTGGCATGGGGAGGTCTTGGGTGAATAACCCTAGCCAGACTGGGATCATAGCAAGGAAATAAACTGGTGCCAGATGAGGAGCTAAACTTTGTAGGATTGGAATGATAGTGAGAAAATAAGTTCTGCGTTAGATATTGGGTGAAAAACTACCGATCGCTTAAAGGTGTGTGTAGGCGGGAACCATAACGATCCGCAGCGGCCGCTGATCCGCGCTGACCCCTCCCTCCTCCCCGAGGTCCACGGGCGACACCAAGCACTCGGCCAGGGCCACACGGCGGGGCTGGACCCCTGCGGGGGCCGGCACCTCGGACTCTACTCCCGGCTGCCCGTGGGTTTTTCGGGGTGACCAGCTCCCGGGATGGGGCAGATTCCGGGCAATCCCCACCTAGGGTCGGGGGGCCCACGGCCCGCGTCGGACCTGGCGGCTCGGGGGCCGACGCCCAGGGTCGGGTCGGCCGCGGGGCTGGCGACGCCCGGGCGCGGGGGGCGCGGCGCGGCGGGGCGGGCGGGCCGCGGTGGCGGCGGCGGCGGCGGCGGCGGCGGGCGGGCTGCTCCCTGCTCCGCCTCCCCTGCTCCGCCCTCCCGCGCCCGCTCCGCCCTCCGGCTCGGCGCCCGCCCGCCAGCTCTCCTCGCTCGCTCGCTCGCTCTCCGGCCCCCCATGCGGATGTGACATTTTACGCCGCCGCCATTTTGAGAGCGAGCCGAGCCGAGCCGCCGGGCGCCGCGTCCGCTGCCGGAGCCCCGACGACGACGCCGAGGAGGCGGAGGCCGCAGCGCCCCGAGCGCGGCCGGCCCGTCGCCCGCTCGCGCCGCCGCTTCCGCCGGCCCCAGGCCCCGCAGGCCCGCCGCGGCCGGCCAGGCCTCCCGCCCGCCGCGCCCGGCCCGAGGCGGGGCTGAGTCCGCGGCCCCCGCCCGGCCGCCCTCCGCCCCCGGCCGGCCCGCGGCCCCGCAGCCCCGGCCCCGGCGGCGGGAGGCGGGCCCCGCGGCGGCGGCGGCGGCGGCGGCCGCAGCGAGCGACGAGGCCGCCCGGCCCGGCCCGCCGGCCGCCCGCCCGCCTCGGCGCCGAGATTGGGCGAATCGCGAGCAAGTACGTGCGCGTCTCCCTGCCGCCGCCGCCCGCCGCGGGCCGCCCCGGGGCCGCCGCCGCCGACGACGCGCGGGAGGAGGAGGAGGAGGCCGCCCCGCCGCCGTCGCCGCCGCCGCCGCCCGGGCTCGCCGCCGCCGCCCGCCCGCCGGGCCCGCAGCCCCGGCCCCCGGCCGCAGGCGAGGCCCAGGCCGCGGCCGACATGAACCACCAGCAGCAGCAGCAGCAGAAAGCGGGCGAGCAGCAGCTGAGCGAGCCTGAGGACATGGAGATGGAAGGTGAGGCCCGCGGGCCGGCCGCGGCGGGGCCGGGGGGCGCCTTCCATTGTGGCCGGGGGGAGCCGCGGGAGCCACGCGAGGGGCTCGCCATCTTTAACCAGGCCGCGGCGGCCGCCGGGCCTCGGCCTGGCCGCCCCAGCCCCGGCCCTGCCCGGCGAGGCTGCACCGTCATGCCGGGCCCGCGGGCGGGGGCGGCCGGCGGGACCCCGGCCCCGCGCATTGTCCGGACCCTGCGGCCGCCCGGCGCTCGGCTGCCCAGGCACAAAGCGCCCGGAGTTGTAAATTAGGGCGCTCCAGCCGCCGAGGTACGGAGATGTTTTCTCGCTCCTGGCGGCAGCTCTGCCGCCCAGGTCGGGAGGCGGGCTCCGAGGACCGTCCCCTCTCTCAGGCGTCTCGCTGGGCCTGCTTCTGCCTGGTAAGCTCCGGGAACTCTAGACCTCCTCGGACTCGGGACTCGCCCGCACCTGCTTCTGTGCGCTCCCCTGGAGGGCTCCCTGGGGCTATAAAGCGTTCCCCCCCAAATCGCTTCATAACAGCACTGCCTAGCGTCGGGCTCAGTTTTGAAAACACCTGCAAGGAACGCAGATGTTCTCAGCTTTGCGACTGGCTCAGAGTTGTGATCCAGGCTCTCGTAGTTTCTGAGTTAACTGTTTTTTCGGGGGGAGTTTGGTACCTGGCTGTCTGTGGTGCAGCCAGCATCGGGCCAGGTGTGTGCTTGAAACTACGTGAAAGCCCCACCACACATGGCTACCTGCATCAGACTCAAACCTGACTCTAAAGGTAACTCAATTTTCTGTCTATGTGGCAGAAATTTTCCAAGGTCCTGTTAGTTCGAGATATGAGATCTCGGTTGTAAAGGTTTGATGTAAAGGCTCTGCAAAGGGAAGAGTCTTTGATTTGCATAGCCCAAGCTGAGTAGGACATGATCGGGAGGCACTTTATTTCTTATGGTTCATAGTACTTAAAAGGGCAAAGCCAGAATAGTCTTAAAGTAGTTTTCTTACCCCCTTAAGGGGTCACACTTTCAAGAGTCAAGTGGGGGGCAGCTGAATGAACGGGGCATTGAATGTTCTAGTTTTGCTTTTTGCAAAGAATCTTGGCTTGTTTAAATGAACGGAGGCTCTAGGGAAGGGTAGGTAAAGCAGTACTTGTCCTGTGGGGTGGTTACATGTGTGGGGCGCTGCACACTGGTTGGTGGGGACACTTAACCAAAACTGGTGTTCCCCTGTGAGTGGCTTACTGCCAGTAATTGAATGTTCACTGAAAAAACTGCTTGCCAGGTTGCAAATGGCAAAGTGGCTGAGATGCCTGCCATAGGCACTCACCAGTAGTACTTATCAATGGCAGTACTGGGGGACGGGAGAGCAGAGACCATGCCAAGGACCAGGCTATCTATTTTACTTGGCCCCAGCAAGGCAATAAGTTTGCAGAACATCTGGCATGTGTGATTAAACCAAATAGCTGAAGGTGTACATCGCTGAGAGAATTTGTGTATTCCTTTTATGCTATACTTCGCAACACATCTGAAACATAAAAAAGGGTTTGCATTTTTCTTTTTCAATAGTACCCTACCAAGACAAAAATCTAGTAACGTGAGCATACTGATTTCCCATGTACATTTTCTTGCCACTTACCAAGTGTTTTTGGACAGGAGTTGGAATGAATAAACATGGACATCACTACGGCGTATATTTCTGACACAGAACTGTGTCTTTGGGAAACACCCACGACTACAAGTTTCAAGGGCTTTGCTAAAAGACTAGAGATTACTGAAGAGTGGTGGAAGAATTTTTGTTCTTTGTTTTTTCTCTTTTTCATTTAGTTCCTGGCCAAAGGACGAAAGAATTTTTTTTTGGAAGGTCCCTTTCTACCCATCCATGCATGCTTTCAAGTCTACTTTCTCTTCTCATGAAGTGTTTTTTTTAAATCATGAAGTTTTATTTCCATATCAAAGTTTGCATTGGAAAGGTAACCCCTAAGGTCATTAATCTGCAAATTTACCAGTCTCTCAAATTGGATGGCAAGGGTTTTAGTTACCAATGCAGATTCTTAAGCTTTAACTTGTTTCTTCTGAGTGGGCTTCTGTGTTGGTTTCATCTCCAGAAGGTACCTTGTCTTGGAGGGCACGTGATGGCTGTCGACAAGTAGTACCCTGTGAGCACCCACAGGTGCGTGGCTTAAAAAGCTGCCTGTGTTGTGTGCCGTCGATTTCAGCCTTTCCACTCCTAAAATGTGGTGCTAGGCTTATGTATTGTAACTTAAGATCAGAAAGAGTGCAAGAATACACTTACTTGTATTGAAAAGCCAGAGGGTGGAGTTTAACGAATATCAACTCTGGGTGGCTTCATATGCCAGGCTGTGAATGGGATCCCGGTTGGAGCTGGTGTCTCTCACCTGTTTAGTGTCTTGCCTTAATTCCTGTAGAAGCAGCAGCTGGGTCTGACCGGCTTGAGGAAGGGGAGGCTTGGTAAACGAGGAGCTTGAGCATCCTGCCCTCCTGGGCAGGGTGGTTTCGAAGGAGGCTGAGAGACTGGTTTGGTCGGTTGGTATTTCCCTATCAGTAGGTCAGTGTTAGTTTGCTCTCCTCCTGCCTCTCTCTGTGGGGTTGCATTTGCTTTTAATTGAACTCTGCACAGCCTTTGTATATCGGCTGGAGAATAGCAATGCTGTGGATTAGTTATTTTAAAAACGACCTGTTCTGAGCAGTTAGGAAACTTACGATGGGTGAAGTGCAAAGAGGGAAAAGATTGGATGGGGGGTCTGTTGGCAGCTTGTTGGGCTTGTGGCCACACTCTGTCTATAAGGTCTAAAGCAGCCAATTGCATGTTTCTAGTTGGAGGCAGGTAGAGCTGTGGAGGTGGTGGTGGTTAATAGGTCTGGCTGGGAATAAATTTGCTGGGCAGTTTTTTCACTGTCTAGCTAAGGTGGTCACTGAGGCCTGGGGTCTGAAGGAATGACTGGCTCAGGTCTCTGCCCTTCCAACACCTAGAGAGGTAGTAGTCTGGTCTGTGGATGCCCTGTTGAATCAACAAAAGTTTTCCTGAGGTCTCTACCCTGTGTGAAAACTCTGATGTTTGTTCCCTGGTGTGGCAGTTCTGCCCATGGGAGCTGTCTGTTTCAAAGTGGAATCTCAGCCACGAATGGGCTAGGTGGCTGACTTCTGTATAGTACTCAATCCAGGAGCAAACCAACAAGTCAGCTGCAGCTTCTGAGAATTGGTCACTGACATCGTATTTTTTGTTCCAGGGGTGGTGGTGGGTTCCTTTTTTTTTTTTTTTAATCGAACTTGTACATGTAGATGGAGTTTGAAGATAATTTTTCTGCTAAAACATGTTTGGGAGTGGAAAGTGAGTTCTCTTGTACATACCCGCCTGGATAAACTTGTGCTGTGTATTTTATTATAACTAAAATATAAGATTCCTTTCAAATAACCCCCTAGCAAGACAAAAATCAAATAACATGAGGATATTGATTTTCCTTACATAGGCTTAGGTTGGTAAAAATTTTTTGCAAAGTTACAAAATGAACATCAACTCAGAGAACCTGGTACAGAAGAAATTAGGCCAAACCTAGAAACACCTCCCTCCGATGTGACATGTCAGGCTGTGATACGATTCCAGGTTGTTTCCCGCAGGCTTCCGCTTTCCTGTCCTTTCAGGCTGCTGATCTGCTGCTTGTCTCTTCCTCTATAATCAAATAAATGATTGATACCAGCAAATATGGAAAGGTAGTATACTTTCCATTTTTTAAATCAGTTTTTTAGAAAGGGAGAAAGGTCACTAAGATTCATGGTAGGGCGGTGTGGTGGCTAAAACAGTCTCTTGTGCTTGGAGGTTGAGTCAGGATTTTGTCATTTAATTGCTGTGTGATCTCATGTATGTTGCTTAAGCTCTTGGTGCCTCAGTTTCTACGTCTTGGAAAGGAGGTTGGTCATAGCTACCTGCCCAGGTTGCTGTGAGACTAAAGTCACCAAGCACGTGTAAAGTGCCAGGCACAGAGTTTGGAGCATAGGGGATGTTCAGTGGGTGGTGTTGCTCTGCTGGTAAAACCTTTGCAGCTGAGGAAAGAACGTGCCTGGTCTAAGAGGAAAGTGGGGCATACACCACAGGTGGGGCAAGAGATGATTGGTGGTGATATGCAAAAATGTCCTACAGTAATTATATCCTGATGTGGGTTGGGGAAAAAAAAAACAACCAACCTCACCTAAGAATTGTTATCCATGAGATCCTGGGTTTGATGGGCCTCAGTAGGGATTTAAGGTTAAAGATACAGTATTTGGAAAACAATTAACTGGATAATAGGAGTTAAGTGGCTTTGGTGCTTTGTAACACTGGTGCTGAAGTTTGCTCGGCTCATTAGCCTTCTGATTATTCTTGCAGCATTCGTGGTAGAGAAATTGGTAAAGTTGAGAATTGCATTGTTGCAGGGAAGCCAGGTCACTGTGCCTCTAGGCTTTGGGAGTCGGCCTTGAATTCTTCTGTCTGGATCCCCGCATCCTGTTACCAAGCCCATTTTGTTTTTCCAGCCACCACCTTAAAGGAGGCCCTTGTGGCCTCATGCTGGAACTATTGCAACAGCCTTCTTACTGTGCTTCCACCCTGCCTGAACCCCACGCAGCTATGATAACTGGCTGCCCACAGAATTCTCTGCCCTGTGACTCGCTGCCCTGCTTAGGACTCAGGTGTCCTGAAGTCACGTTGCCCGGGTCCTCAGGATGGTCCCAGCCTCCTTTGTGCTACCGGCCCCCAGCACACATGTACTTGTGTAGATGGCCGCAGCCTCTCCTACGGGAAGACAGCACATACCAGGACAGTGGTTCAAGACCTCTTTCTTGTGCCCCCTTTCTCCTAACTCTGTGGTCACCTCAGCCGCTTGCCTTGCAGAAGAGCCCTGTAACTTTTTGCCCCACCTGCTGTTTTGCCTGTGGGGGCCGAATTTGTGTACCTGACTTCCTCACTGTTGGATTGTTTGCTCTGAAGATGACCATGTTAGGTTCCTTTTTTGTTGAATTTATTTGTGAGAGCTACTCATTCAGGAAACACCTTTTCAGTGAACTCAGCTAAACAGTAATACAGGAGATGGCTGGCTGGCAAGGTGGCCCTGTGAAAGAGAATGCTGAAGCCATAAAACAATATTGCTTTGATAGCTGCTAATTTAGTTTTATTGCTTTTAACGTTAACGCAGTGGCGCTTTTTTGATCCTTCTGGAAGGAATAGCTCATTTTTCAGACAAGGACATTGATAGGTCTTCATAAATCACTGAAGGTTTCTTTTGAGTATTTTTAAAATTTATTTTCGTTTCTGGTTTTTTGGATGAGTAATAGGTAGCGTGGATATTTTTGCTTGATTTCCAAGGCAAAGAAATTTAGCCCTGGAGAACAAGAGTTGTAACAAGGCATTTCTCGACACGTACCATGATAGAGTTGAATGTTAAACTGTCACCTGCTTTATAAACTACTTGTTCTGAACTAATTTGGACTTAAGAAAGTTGGAGGAAGCAGGATTTTAAGTGTCATGCGTGGGCATGAAAGTCAGTTGTGCCATTTTTCTAGTAAGTTAACACATGCCTTGGCTAATGAGAAGTCAGATGTGTTGAAATTCTTGAAGAGAAGCAGGTCTACTAAGGGTCGGTAATTTAAACTTTCATTCGGAAGTCAGAAACAGTAATTAGCAAGTTTCTTATGTAGGGAATTACACCGACCAGAGCAAGAGAGGGATGCTTCCAGAATTCAGGATACCCCTGAGACTGAGACCAGCTGGATCCCAAAATGGGAAAGGAAGAGGGACACCTGGGAGAACCCATCCTGAGAAGTAGTGTCCACTCTTTTACGCTGTTCTGCTATGAGAACGGTAGGGGATGGCCGAGGCCACGCTGGGGTTGCAGTGAGTGGGTGGACAGAGGGCGGCTGACTGCCTGGTGGGGACCGGGCTGGCGCTGTGCTCTGCCCGTTGCTGTGTTTCGCCAGTTCAGCTCTGAGGCCAGCCCTTGAGGGCTGGAGACCACCGTTCTGAGATCACAGCTGTTCATGGTCACAGAGCTGCTCAGGTGTTCTTTCAAGGAGTCCAAGGTATCTGACAGGAGGTTAAAATTCAAATGTTTGAAACTTGGGATTGAGTGTTGTATTCCGGTCTTAGTGTGGTGGCCCTTCATTCTTTTTGGGTCATTGAGAATCTATAAGTTATCTGTTAATGGAAGGAGGCTCTCTTGAGAAACCAGGACAGTTCTGTGTGATTTTTCTGGCCTGCCACAGAGTATTCAAAAACCCAGGTCCCTCAGTTTTGGTTTCACACCAGTAACGAAGGTTTCCTTACATCCTGCTACTGGGAGGGCAGTGTCCTGTGTTATGTACCAACTGCCAGAATGTCAAGTGGTCTAGCTCTCGCAACAAGCTGTTCAGCTGGCATCTGGTTTGGGAAACATACCGTGCGAGTTTGGTAGCGTGCCGTCTATCATGGGGCTTGATCACATCCCAGCGTGTAGCTGCAGGTGTGTGGGTGGTGATCCAACTTCTCTTTGCTGTCCCTCCTGCTACCCCATTCGTGGTAGCTTCAGAAAGAGTTGGGGGGTGTGTTCGCAAGGGAAACGGGTGTTGTTACCCTGAATGTGTTGTCCGAGAAAACCTTGCCACACCGCAGCCCCTTATGTTAATGAAAAGGCTGTGGGCCATTGACCTAGAGTTTCAAGTACGTTTCATCAATGTGACTTTGGGGGAATAAATTATACTTCAAGACTGTAAATTGGCCTTGCGTGATTGCTGTTTTAAAATGAGCACATGGAATACTCCTTAACATGTGTATGTGGTTACACAGACCAGCTCCTTTGTAAGTAGTATGGAGCGGGTCTTTCCAAGCACTTGCGTCTTCCAGTTGCCAGTTTATATCAGCTCGGAGGAGAAATTATTCAAGCAAAATGTGTATGGAGTGGTTAAAAACATCCTTAAGTCCATGTTGCTGTTTTATAACCATCCTAGATACTTAATAAGAATTCTCCCCAAAGGATTCTTAGTCACTCTTTTCTCTTATGTCTTGAACTTATAAGGACGAAGAGGGTAGAATGCTTGACTTCAAGAATGCCCCCAGAGAAGTAGCTGGTGGGGTAAGGATTGGTGTGGCCTTCTTGGGCACCCCAGCTTTTGAGATCCCCCCAACCCGGCCCCGTGGTGGCCACGGGGCTGCTTCTCTTGCTGTGGTGTCCTGCCCGTGCTGGCCAGGCAGGACTCCACGCTGCTCTGAAGCAGTCCAGCCTTCTGCTGCCAGTAGTGATGAGCACAGAGGGAGTGTTTTCCTACTTCAGACCCATGTTTCTTCTGAAAGCCACTCATTTTCATACTGGGGACAAGGGGAATGACACAGGCTAGGAAGACTAAGGGTCTAAGCCTGCACTGTGCAATTATGGCAGCCGCCAGTGACATGCAGTGATTTAAGTTTAAAATTTAAAAATTCCTCATTTGACTAGCCACGTTAAATGGTCAGTAGCCAGTACAGCCCTGACATTGGACAGTCACCTCATAAAGTTTTGTTGGCCAGTGTCCACCTAACTGGCCAAGAAAACCAGCTGGATTCTTGCTTAGAAGGTGTTTCTGGTAGCATTCGGGTCCCATTGAATGTTGGAAAGGTGCAGTATATCCTGGAGAAACAATTAAAATGAGTAAAAGCATTGGAAACTTGCACATAAATGGTTCTCAGGCAAACCCCGAAGAGTAGTGCTTCCCACATTTTAAATTTTCAGTCCACCATGGGTAGTACTGTCCATCATGTTAGAAATACAATGCAAAGAAATTATTTGAGATAAAACAGACATGTAAAAATCCAAGCCCCAGTTTATGAAATTCAACTAATGTAAAATTACATTTCAGCAGTTATACTTAGAACGAACATACATAGGAAGAAAGAAAAGAATTGCAGAAAGTGTACATGTTCATAGAAAGTGTGTATAGGTGATTAATATAAAGAATCACTATTACTCAAGTAACTTTGTTTTTCCGCCGGTGATAATTGAGAAGAATTTCGCATGAAAAAGCAATTGCCTGCATTACAAGTCTACATTTACACTTAAGTAACTTTTTTTGCAGGGCACTGTGGCTCATGCCTATAATCCTAGTGCTTTGGGAGGCTGAGGCAGGAGGATCGCTTGAGGCCAGGAGTTCAAGACCAGCCTGGGCAACACAGTAAGAACGCTTCTCTAAGAAAAATTTAAAAAGCTGATTGTGGTGGCACACATCTGTAGTCTCAGCTACTCCGGAGGCTGAGGCAGGAGGATCATTCTAGGTCAGGAGTTTGAGGTTATAGTGAGATGTGATTGTGCCAGTGCACTCCAGCGAAGGTGATAGAGCAAGACCCTGTCTCTAAAAAAAATTAAAAAGTAAATTTTTTCTAATACTTCATTTCTGTAGACAGTTTCGACAATTTTTCCTATAGACTTACAACTAAATTATCTTCCACTGAAGGAAGTGGGTTCTGGATTTTATTTACTTTTGGGTTAGAGTTAACCAGCTAATCTGAAATTCACAGGCCGTGATGTGGTCCTGCTGCACACGACCGAATGCAGCCATGCCTTGGGAAGCACGATGCCAGTTTGGCAACACCTGAACTGCCTCGTGCTCTGTTTGGAGGGATGGGCCCGCTGAACACGCATTTGGATGTGGCAGCAAAGCCAGACTTCTTAAAAGTATCTAAAGCTTACTGTCCATTTCTGATAGGCTCTGAGAGAGGCACCTGTGTGAAGCTCTGCTTTGAGCAGGGATGTGTAGGGCATCTGTTGTCACCCCCACTCCCTTGTTTGTCTTCATTTCCTCCTGGTCATCACTCCCGACTGTTGTGGCCACAGTGTTGTTCTTGCTGTGGTGCCCACAGGGCCTGGTGCGGGCTCTCGTCCCTTAAGCACCTGCAGACTGGCACTTACTTGTGGTCCCTGCCTTCCACCCCCAGCACGAGCACCTCACAGAGTGAAGGAACCCGGACATAAGAGAAAGGAGGGGTGGAGGGCGGCTGCGGTGTAAAGGAAATTCAGCACTGGCTTATGCAGGGAAGGTGACCCAGTTTGAAAAGAGGGGGTGTGTTTTCAGGTGTGAGGGGGTAGAGTAGCACAATGGTTGGGGGACTGCCAGTGTCTGACTAGGGGTTTAGGGTCTGTGCTATGCAGGGTGATGTCCGTGTCCTGACCCCTGGAACCTGTGAATAAGCTACGATACACGGCACAGGGGCTTCGCAGGATCCCTAGGTGAGGAGGTCGTCATGTGTTAGTCCGTGTTGGCCATGAGAGGAAAGACTTGACCGGCCCCTGCTGACGTTGAAGATGCATGGGGGAGCCAGGAATGCAGGTGGCCTCCGGAAGCTGGAAACGCCAGGGAAACACGTTTTCCCCTAGGGCCCCCAGAAGGGATGCAGCCCTGTGGACACCTAGATGTTAGCCCAGTGAGACCCAGTGCAGACTTCGGACTTCCACACAACTCTCTGAAATAGGCACAGCATCAAACCCATTTTATAGCAGAACAAAACCAGGCACTGAGCAAGTTACACAGCTTACCCGAGGTCACCCAGGGCAAATGGCAGAGGTGAGATGGAACCCATGTGGTCTGGCTTCACAGCCACGTGCGATTCGTAGCCAGTAGACACCATTGGCCATAAAAGTAGCCGTTACTGGCTTTCTTTTTTTATTTAAACACCTTGCTGTCTTCTCCCGCGTTTCTTACCTCACCACCCCAAAGTGGTAAACTCCAGTTGGGCTTCCTAGTCTGAAGGTTTTCATGCGGTTCACCACATGCTTTGAATATAGAAAGTAGCCCACTGCCAGAATAGGCTGAGGCCATCAGGGCACAGCAGCAAGTGGAATATGGTGGCATAAAAAATGAGAAAATATAACATGTTGGTAGGTTTCTTCCTTTGTGAATCGGGTCTTCAGTAACAGATTTTAATAAGATCCTGAGCTGAAATGAATCATCCCTAAAGCAAACCATCCTAGGCTCCATGTATTAATAGCTCAGAGTACATGGAGAGATTTCAATGTGAAAAGGACGACTATTGTCAGCTAGGCCTTGGGCAATTTCAAAGTTCCCTGTTCCGTAGATGTACAGGGTTCGGTATCAGGCCTCATGGAGGTAGGTCCTGGGGCTCTCCCATCCCCATACCCGCCTTCCCATTTACACATGAGCAGACTGCAGCAGGAGCTCTCTCCATGCCCACACAGTTGCAGCCTGAGCCCATCTGGCACGGTGGGTGAGCCCCCTGCCAGGTGGGCCGTCTCCTCTCTGAAGCCCTGACCAGCTGGGCTGGGCCCGTCCTCTCGCCCAGATCACCTAGTTTCTTTCAGCAGCAGCTTTCACAGGTGGACGGAAAACTGGGTCAGAGGTACCAGAGCCTCAGGATTCCTTAACTGGGCAGAGGTTGGAAGAAATTAGGTGACTTAAAAGGCCAGTCTCCTTGCTTCATTGACTTCTGGCTAGCTAGGTGGTATTTGTGTGGCATATTTTGAATATTTTCCTTTTGGGCCTTGTTCCCTGACAGTTTTAAAGGTACATAAAAAAGATACATATCTTCATAGACAATAGTTTGTAAAGTGACCGTAGCAGTCAAAAACTATAGCAATACTACTGTTTTAAATATAGAAATCTTTACTTGGTCGGGCTTTAGTCTTTGCCTATTAAGTCAGTGATTCAAGAAAGCGTAAATAAATGTGACTTTTTGATCTTAGTTTTCTGAATGTCCTTGCTGCTCGCAAGACACAACGCATAGGAGCTGTGATTTCTTTTGCATCAGATGGGTGATTATGATCAGTGTGCAGATAGTGAATCGAACTGTTATTGGTCATCAATTCGTGTGTGAGGTTCTGCTGGGAAAAATAAGATGGAAGATTTAGGTTCTGGCCCCATGAACTGGTCAGGAGCAAGTGTCCACACAGCACAAATGATGACATGTGGTTGTCTGGGCAGGTAACTGTTACGGGTTGGTCAGTGAGAAGGTAAGTGACCCTTGGGTGCCCTAGTCAAGAAGACATGATCCTTGAGGTGACTGGTTAAGTGAGCTTCAGAATGCAAGGTGGCCAGTGACAACTGCTTCTGTCTCCTGGACACTTAGCGGTGCTGAGTTGGTGACAGGCAGGGGTGGCAGGTCACTCCCAGTACTATGGGAAATGTGTTGCTAAAAGCAAGATACCAGCCGAAGTGTGACAAGTTTTCAGGAGTATTCTAACATTGGGATTATTAATTACCCTGGGATATGGAGAGAGGAAGAATTAGCACTACAAATGTAAACGTTTTCTGTGAGTGACTTCCTTTGGAAATCAGAGGCCTTTATTTACAATTTCTATTTTGATGAAGTTAAGTCCTATAATTTTTTTAAAAAGTTATTTTATTTTTTATTTTATTTTTTGGAAGCAGGGACACGCTTCGTTGCCCAGGGTGGAGTACAGTGGCATGATCGCAGCTCACTGCAGCCTTGAACAAATGGGCTCAGGTAATCCTCCTGCCTCAGCTTCTTGAGTAGCTGGGACTACAGGCTTGTACCACCATGCCCGGCTAATGTTTAAATTTTTTGTAGAGATGTGGTCTTGCCATGTTGCCCAGCTTGGTCTCAGACTCCTGGACTCAAGCAATCCTCCTGCCTCACCATCCCAAAGTGCCGGGATTAGAGGCATGAGTGACCTTACCCGACCAGTCCTATAATTTTTTTTTTTTTTTTTTTTTTTTT
>RJWJ010005008.1:0-29832 GCA_004363605.1 Indri indri | reverse complement strand
CGATTAATTTCTTTCTATTTTTGGTAGAGACGGGGTCTCGCTCTTGCTCAGGCTGGTTTCGAACTCCTGAGCTCAAACAATCCTCCCGCCTCGGCCTCCCAGAGTGCTAGGATTACAGGCGTGAGCCACCGCGCCCGGCCCAGTCCTATAATTTTTAAAAAAGGCTTCTATTTTTCTTAAAAAAATAGTTTACCGTCTTCTCAATCCTTTGTATCCTTTCTACAGTGCCTAACACTGTTTCATATGCTAAAGATTGTTAATAAATGTTTAATTAATTGGAAAAAATACTGTTTTTTATTTTGGATGTGTTATTGGAGGGCACTGACTGGGTCACATAATTTTCTTTTAGAGGTGAAAGTTCCCATTATGTCCCCGACTCCAGGTATAGAAACCAAGGCTCTGAGGGCTGAAGTGACTTCTAGACCTCGATGTTCAGCATGAGCCACATACTGGTTGATTAAGTTTAAATTAATGAGAAATAACTTCATTTTCTCACTAGTCAAATTTCATATGTGCCAACTACATGTGGCTGTTTAAATAAAATCGAGTAAGATTAAAAATGTTAGTTCCTCTGTCACAGCAACCGCAAGTAGCTCGTGGCTCCCGTCTTGGACATAGAATGTCACCATCGTCACAGAAAGCTCTGTGGGGCAGCGCTGCTCACTAGACACAGCCTGTGAACTGGATTTTACTTCTGTTATCTTAGTGGGCTCTCATCACACTCTTGGTCTCGGGGGTTTAGAATATAGAAAACCAAGCAGTGTCATCTGTAATAATTTAGGAATAAGGTTCCCCAAACTGGGGTGCAGCATGGTGCATACACGCTGGTGATCGCGCCTTAGGCACTGGGCAGGGTGGGTAACAAACAAGAAGTGACCAGGAAAAGCCAGCAGGGCACAGGTCGTGTGAACAAGTAATGTGCAAAAAGTGATGAATGCCACAGAGGTGAACAAACGGGGTTCTGGAAATCGAAGAGAGATGGCATCGGGCTGTGGGGAAGCAGGAAGGCTTGGCGAGGAAGTGCCACTGCAGTGGGCCTTCAGGGCTGGTCAGGATTTGACCTGAAGGGAATTCGAGGTGAGGGTGCCAGAGGCAAAGGTTCTGGGTGGATGAAAATAGAGGTGCTGCCTTTCGGTTTCCTGGACATATCCATTTGTTGTAATTACAACATTGTCTTGTGTTTCTTTGCTTTTCTTTTGCCGTTAGACTTTATGCCTTGATCCAAAGTTTCTCCCTACCAAATAATCAAAAGCATTGCATTTTTATATTTTATTTTCAATCAGACAGGAATGTGCTATAATGTTAAATGCCAATTAACGTTCATTTTACCTGGTCTGGTAACAATTAAATTATTAGATTTGCACCTGCCCTTACTGATTGATAAAATGCGCTAGTAGTCACCATGATTTTAAAAGTAACTTCATTGAGATATAATTCACATACCACAATTCATTGATTTATAGTGTAAAATATAGTGGTTTTGGTATATTCACATTTGTGTGACTATGAATGCAATTTAAGAACATTTTTATCCCCACAAAAGGAAACCCTGCATCCATTAGCAGTCACTCTATCTGCCCCCAGCCCTAGCAAACACTAATGTATCTCTGTGGATTTGCCTATTCTGAGTCTGGCTACTCTTACAGTGTAAGGCCTCAAAGTTCATCCATGTTGTAGCATTTATTTATTGCTTTTAAAAAAAAACTTTTTTGAGACAGTTTCGCTCTGTTGCCCAGGCTGGCGTGTATTCTTGTGATCATAGCTGACTGTAACCTCGAACTCCTGGGCTCAAGCGATCCCTCTGCCTCAGCGCCCCCAGCCTTGGCCTCCCGTAGTGCTGAGACTACAGGCGTGAGCCACTGTTTCTGGCCCATTCCTTTTTATCGTCGAACAGTAATCCATTGCGTGAAGAAACTCACTATGATGTATACGGGATTGCAAAAGACGTGCAGGTTCCCACGCATGTGTCATCTGTAATAGGTTTTACTCAGTAGTTTTTAAAGGGACTTGAACTTTTTTATTGTTAGGCTATGCTTCCCTGCTAAGTTGAGCGAACTTGGTCAGGGGGAATGTGAGGAATCAGTGTCAGTTTGTTCCATCAGCAGAACCGCTGGGACATGATTACGGATGAGGAGATTTATCAGAGGGATTTTAACGGACACAGCCGTGTGAGCTGGTTACATGTCTGGTGCTGGAGCCGAGGTCCACAGGGCACGCTGTGTGCGAGGGAAGGTAGAGCGTAAGCAAGGCCGAGCCGCACGCCGTCTGCATGAGCCTCCAGCTCCGTGAAGAAGCCGGTACTGTTCCACCCAAAGTCGAAGTCCCAGCAGGCCGAGAACCCCCAGGCAGCTGGGGACATGGCTGCACCGTTACTCTCACCCCCCAGATTGCACAGGAGTGTCTCAGGAGTGTCAACTGTGCAGGGAGGGGTGTGTCATTCCCACTTTGCTGGGGCAGCACCGTACAAATCTGCATGTCAGTCGTGTCTCTGGAACAGGCAACCTTTTGATGTCGGGATCCCATTTGTACTCCTAAAAATTAAGACCGCAAAGAGCTTTTGATTAACTGGGTTATATCTACTGTGAGTTACCGTATTAGAAATTAATCTCAAGTATTTATTCATAAATCAACCAGCACATGGTAACACAGACAACATACTTTTTATAGAAAATAATTATTATCTAAAGTGAGAGGAATGACATTGTTTTACGTTTTGCAACTTTATTGTCCAGCTCGGTGGAAGACTATTTCTGCTTTCACTCAGTTGCAATGTAATTTTAGTTAAAATGTAAAGAAAATCCAGTCTTGCAGCTAGAAATGGGGACAGTGTTTTAGTAGCCTTCTCAGGTAGTCGTGGCTGTTTGATACAACGATGAAACAAGTGGTAGTTTAATAAAGGTTTATTGCAACGTGGAATCTGAACCATATCAATCAGCTTTTCTTACTCTATTACATTAAATTCATTGGTCTATCTTGTACTTTGAATGGATCTTTTCTAGTACCATTCATTGCTCACTTGGAAATATTCACTGAGTTATTAAAAATGAGTCAACATTCCCCAAACACTGGCATTGTTGTAAAAACCTCTGTGCTGTTTGCTCTGTAGGTGAGAATCTTCTGTTTGTTGGTTGAGTGGTAAGGACCAGCAACGTGGTGGCTACCTCTGCATCTGC
This sequence comes from Indri indri, assembly GCA_004363605.1. Lineage (NCBI taxonomy): Eukaryota > Metazoa > Chordata > Mammalia > Primates > Indriidae > Indri > Indri indri. The sequence continues at coordinate 26,659 of RJWJ010005008.1, read as the reverse complement.
CGTGCGTGGGGATGGGGTGCAGTCTAATTAATGGTCAGAGACTATAGGTGTTTGTCATCTCTGTGTCCTCTTTGAAGTGCTGGGAAAATCTTCTGCTGATTGTTTAGTTGGGTAGTTTTTCCTGCTGTTAAGTCTTAAGAACTCTCTGTATTTGAGATACAAGTCCTTGGTCAGATATGTGATTTGCAAATGTTTCCTTCCAGTGTTCAAGTTGCCTGTTTGTTCTCTTAACAGCATCTTTCTGAAGCAAAAGCCTTTAATTTTAATAAAGTACAGTTAATCAAACTTTTTTTATCTCACTTTTGGTATTATGGCTAAGAAGGCTTCCCTCCACCCCATGCGACAGATTATCTTCTGTATTTTCTTCTAAAAGTCTTATATCTTTACATTTCATGCTGAGTTATTTTTTGTAAAAGGTGTTTGGTTTAGTCGGGTTTTTTTTTTTCCCCAGTCTACAATGTCCAGTTCTTCCCATGCCGTCTGTCAGAGAGATCATTGTAGAATGAACTTTATTGCAGAATAATAACATAAATTTAGCAGATAATTGAATTTTTAAAACACCAAAATGTTTTCCTGCAGAAACTTAAACTTGTGCCTCAGTGTAAGAAATAGTGCTTGTATATATCTTTGGGCATGTATGCTAATTTGCTTTGGAATGGACTTCTGAAAATCAAAATCATTTCAAAATGAACGAAAGGATATTGGACATTTTGATTTCGATACATACTGGTTTGGAGGAATAACTTGGAGTATAAAGATTTATGTTCCAGGCAGCTGTTTGACACCACCCATATTGCTAGACACTCAGTATCATTGGGCAATTCCAATATTTTTCACTGTTAATCTGGTAGATGAAAAATAGTATCTCATGTTAATTAGGGAAGTTGAGCATATTTGTCGTTTGTATTTCTTACGGATTTCTCCTTTCTTGTAGTTGCGTTGTTTCTTCTTGAATTATAGGGACTCTGTTTATTCTGGATGTTAGTCCTTTGACTGTTACGTGTTACATATACTCATGTAGTTGGCGCACATCCTTTGTCCTGTAGCTTCCTAGAAGCTGTGTCCCTGCCAAACACGCTATGACTTCCTTTCCTACAGCATTTAGATCACGCAGCACGCTTTAGCAGATAACTCCATTTCTTTGTGAAACAGACCTTACGAAGTAGAAGCAATGCAGACGTAATTACGAGGTCTTTAGTTGTGCTGCATTTGGCACCCCTCAGTGCCCAGCACAGCGTTAAAACCAGTCATCAGTGTTCATGGACAGACATGATTGGTAGTTAGGGTGATCTCTAGGGAACAGATGATTTTTACATAATAAAACCAACTGTAAGCCCCAAACAAATAGTTTTATTTAAGGAACACAAATTATATGTAGCCTTTTTTGGAGCTTTGTTTTCATATAACTAATTTAAATCAGGATTATTTCAGGACAGAGCAAACTGTCAAGTTTGAATGCAGTGGGTCTACTTTGAACCACCAGGCACCACTGCCTCGAAGCTGGGTGGGCCCTGGCCTGCCGGCCCCCACAGGCCCAGGCCAAAGACTGCCGGTTTGGATGGACAGGATTTGTACCCTGCAGGTGGGTTTCCGGCCAGCCTCGTCAGGGTGCACATAGCCACATAACCAGAGGGTACAAAATGGTAAACAAAAACACTGCAGATTTGTTGTATTGATAAGCCACAGTTTTAGTCTTAATAATATGACTGGGGAGATGGGCTGTAAGGGGGGGGAAAAAAAAACAACCACCAAAAAAACCCCTCGCCATGTCCTGCAGAACAGCAGAGGAGCTTGCAAGGAGACTCAGCATGTGTAAGGTTAGGACAGAGGTGATTGTCATGACACAGATGGGTGTGGGGTGGCACCAGGCCATGTCCTGGGCCGATCGAAGGTCTGACAGTTCCGTTAGGCATCACACTCACCCCTGAGTGTCACGGTGCTTCCCAGGACATGGTGGCTTCTGCTTCAATCTGTGGGGCACCTGGTGGGATGGAACGTGTTAGAATGAAATAATCTTTCCCATGTCCTTCCTGGCCCTGCATGGCCTTGGCCCTGTCCACCTTCCCTCTCTGCCTTTCCCTTGTTCCTGCTCCTGTTGTGGTTTGCTCTACTTAGAATTTGTTTCTGCGGAATTTCTGCACAGTTGGCTGCTTTTCATTTTGTGGTCTCTGCCCAGATGTCTCTTCCTCCACGGCTAGTGAGACATGTTCCAGCCCCGTGGCTCTGGCACATTGTGCTGTCCCCTCCACTGCAGTTATCACCAGGGGACAGCTCCCACCCTAGTAAGCAGAGGAGACCAGGGGAGGGGTCTGTCTAGTTCCCTACCGAACCCCAGGGCCCAGCCTAGCTTGTGGCATTTACAAGGTGCCGGACAGGTTGGTTGACCTGAGAGAAGCGAGTGGGCTCTGCCCAACGGTGGCTGGAACCACGTTCCTTTTATTGCCCTTGCGTCCCTGCCACTTCCCTGCCTGCTGGCTCTCTGTCCTCATGGGTAGCACCGCACTCCTGCAGCCCAACTGGAAACACATTCTTTTATCTCCCGAGTCATTCCTGCCTGGAAGAAGAAATGTATTAGGCCATGGAGTAATTAAAATGTGTGTTTGATAGAGTTGGTAACGTAATTGCTGAAAAATAGGGTATCCCACTCTTTGGGGGATGAGCGAAATCCTTGGTAATGTAATGGCTGCTTAGAGAAGGACCTTTTTTTTGAGACAGGGTCTTACTCTGTCATCCAAGCTGGAGTGCAGTGGCCCCATCATAGCTCACTGTAGCGTCAAACTCCCGGGCTCAAGCGATCCTCCTACCTCAGCCTCCTGAGTAGCTGATATTACAGGTGTGTGACCCACATTGGCCAATTTTTGTGGGGTTTTCTTCTTCTTTTGTAGAAATGGGGATCTTGCTATGTTGTTCAGGCTGATCTTGAACTCCAGGTCTCAAGTGATCCTCCTGCATCAGCCTCTCAAAGTTCTGGGAGTACAGGCATGAGCCACCATGCCCGGCCAGAAAGGCTCTTTAATGATTATTTTTGAAATATAGTTGAAGTTTCCCATTTAGGGCCTAGTTTGCTTCCATGAGGTTTCTGGTACCTAGTCAGGCACAAAGGGCGTGAGGGCTGACAAGTATTTGGGGTGTCCTCATGGCCCATGGGTAGTACCATCTTTGTGACTGGGGTGAGTTGGCAGGCAGGGCCTGGGCAGCACCTCCTTTCCACCCAGTGGCTGTGAGGGGTGGTCAGCGACGGGTCCCTGGTTCTGGAAGGGAGAAAGGACCGTGTTTTAGACCTCCAGTGGGAGCAGCAGTGATTCTGACCTGCGATTCGTGACCTTATTGTATCATTTAAACAGCTCTGCCCCTTCATTACCGCCAGGTTCTGTCTGAGGACAGGGTATATTCCAGGGACTTACCTAAGGCCCAGCTTTAGCTTTGCCTCAGAATCTCCCAGAGGGGACTGTGGCTCACGCCTGTTTCTGGTCTTTCCCACACAACACTAGAAATTGGCTCTCAGGAATGTCTTAGAGTGTGGTCACTCGCCGTCTCTGGGTTGCCACTGCCCCAGTGTCTGTGGATGCCTAGGGAATGCGCTGGCTCCCACCACCTCCTCCTGGTGCAGGGGCACAGTTACCACTGCTCCCCTGCCTGCCCTACCTCCTGCCCTGGGTTGCCTGATCCCGCTGGTATCCCCCACCTCCCTCCTTCTCTGATGGTGGGGCCCAGCTTCGCGGGTGTTCTCAGTACATCTTCTGTCTCTCATCGTGTTGAAGAACTGGAGCTGTTCTGTGCTGTGTGTGCAGCAGGAGGTTGGTTGGTCAGGTGAGGGACTGCTGAGGCACTTGGTGGTGGTGTGGTTCTTGATAGCTGCTATTACACAGAGCATGGCCAGCTACTTGGAGAGGCCAGGTGGGTTTGAGAAAGAACACCTGGTGATAAGGTACACAGCAGGGTGGAAGTCATGGGACAGAAGGGTAGCATCGTTCAGGGTGGATAAAGGAAAAAAACTAGTAACAGTCATGCGTAGGGGAATGATTGAATAAATCATGACATAATGATTTACAGGTATTAAAAAATAGGCCGGTTACTGTGGCTCACACCTATAATCTCAGCACTTTGGGGGGCCTAGGTGGCAGGATCACTTTAGGTCAGGAGTTCAAGACCACCCTGGGGCAACATAGCAAGACCCCGTCTCTACAGAAAAATAGAAAAATTAGGCGGCATGGTGCCTGTAGTCTGAGGTATTGGGAGGCCCAGGAGTTTGAGGTTGCGGTGAGCTATTGACACCACTGTACTCTAGCCCCAGTGACAGAGCAAGACCATTGTCTCTTAAAAAAAAAAAAAAAAAGGAAGAAAGAAAACGAGGACATGTAAATCTTTATTTGTAATATCTCCAGTCTCAAAACAACCCGGATGTCAGCAGGTGAATGGTCAAACAGTGATATATTCCTACCATGAAATCCTACTTAGCAATAAGAAGGAACAACTTGTCACCTACTGTATGTTCATTTTATAACATTCTTTTTTATTTTTTACTTCTGTATCCAGTGGCAGCAAGTATATAACATTCTTGAAATGTCAGTTACAGAGATGGAGAACTGATGGGGTTTGCCAGGGCTTATGGGGAGCTCCCCTAATGAAGGAGGTGGGTGTGGCTATGAAAGGGCACCTGGAGGAACCCTTGTGGTGTTGGAACTGCTCAGTGTCTTGACTAGCAGTGGACACAAACTTACACATGTAATAAAATTGCCCAGAGCTAAACACACAAATGAGAACAAGTAAATATGGAGAAGTCTTAATAGGAGTGGTGGATTATGTCAACATCAGGATCCTGTTTGTGATAGTATATATTACAGTTTTGCAAGATGGTGCTGCTATAAGGACAAACTAGGAAAAGGGTACATGATCTCTGCACAGTCGTCCCTTTGTATTTGTGGGGGATTGGTCCAGGACCCCCCATACCAAAACCCACGGATGCTCAGGTCCCTTATAAAGTGGTATAATATTTGCATATAACCTGCGTCCATCTTGCCATATACTTTAAATAATATCTAGGTTGCTTATAATGCCTAATACCACATAAATGCTATATAAATAGTTGTATTGTTTAGGGAATAATAGTAAGGAAAGAAGAGTCTGTACATGTTGACTACACTTTTTTTCTTGAATATTGTTGATGCTTGGCTGATTGAATCTGTGGATTCAGAGCCCATGGATATGGAGGGCCAACTGTATTTTTTCTTAAAACTGCTTGTGGACCTAGAGTTATCTCAATTTCATGAAGAAAAGTTTATAATCAGATAAATACAGTGTGATATAGTTGAAATCCTACAGGAGTACAGGTTATTTGGGCATCTTTTAAAAAGCATATATAGTCAGACAACTGCGGCCTTCTCAGAGTATCATTCCTGTTTGCTCAGGACTTATTTTTTCCTCCATTCTTCCTACCTAGCGTCTCTTGTGGCAGTGCCCCTTACCAGTCCAGCCTTGACCCCGGTCTGGTGACGTAATCTGTTTGAGCTGTGAGTCCATCAATAAAAGGGGAGAATATCCTACCCCACCCTACCCCAGGGCCTGTGAATATTACCTGAGAATGGCTGTACTGGACCTGGCACATAGTACGGCTTCAGTAAATTGGATTATTGATTCATGAAATACTTAAAGCAAATTTTAGTTTCTTCTCACATGTTGAATGTTTTCTCTGCTGCTCCTGTTCCAGCTCAGATGCAAGCTCTCCAACCTGGCTGGTCTGTCCTGAACAACTCTGTTTTTGTATACTTGCCCCCTGGCATCTGTGTGGGAAACCTTCTGTGTTTCAGCTATCAAACTGCGTTTTTTTCCTTCCTTTAATTACTCGAGAATTTAAGCCATGTCCTATGTGGATGCATAATGCTGGAATTTTCATTTTTAAGTCTATATCAGTTATTTTCCCTGCTTCTTAGGCTTCAGAGGGCTTTCTAGAATAAAATTTGCCTCTTAAAAATTAGTTTTTACTCCTGCAGTGTTAAATTTGGAGGTAGCTTCAGTCTATTTTATTGGTGGTAACACTAACTGAGCTCTTTTAGTAGGTAGTAAGTCCACAGAAGCAGCCTGTGCATATTCCTAACACTTTGTTCACTTGCTTTTAGGTTTACAGTAAGCCGTGAGTAAAATAATGGAAATGTGTATAGAACTATTAGTCCTTGCGTGATTTAATTTTATCAAGATACATGAATTTAATTTAATATAAGCAAACTGTCCATTTTTGCCCATTTTACTGTCTGTTAATATTATATCCCTCTCCTACATATTTTCTTGGCCCAAATGAAATATTAACCTAAGATAAATACAGGAGAGAGAAATGACCAAGATCCATCCATGTCTGCTAAAATACCAATAAATTTGTCAAACTCAAAAAAATTAATTTTTAATTTTGGAGTAATTTTAGATTTTAGGAAAAGTTGCAAAGTTAGTGCAAAGAGTTCCCATGTGCCCCTCACACAATTTCTCCAGTTGTTAAGAATTTATATCGCCAGGGTGTGTTTGTCACAAGGAAGAAACTGAGCTTGGTACATTACTGTGAAGCAAACCTGAGGCGACCTTTTGGGATTTTCCCATTAACATCCTCATTCTGTTCCTGGACCGCTTTGGCTTATCTAAATTGATCAGGTTGCTTGAATCTGTTTCTGGTTCTAAAGACAAGAATGTTATGTGATGCTTTAGAAAAAGAGAAAAGAATGCTGAGGTAGAGTTCCTGGAGGTTCTATGCAGTCACGGATTGGATGAGAGAACCTCCGTCTCCCGGCCCCCAGCAGACTCCACTGCACGGCCATGCAGACATGGCTGGGAACCACAGGCTTGGGCGAGAAGGTGATTGGGGATTTCAGCTAGGGCTCCTTATGCTGGTGATGGGTTTAGATAACCAATACCAACATTTCTAAACTGTCCCAGAATATATTTGGGATCACAAATCAAAAAATAGTATAAAATTTATATGTAGAAAGATACCGTTTTCTAGGTTATGTTGGTAACCTCTGTTTAAGGTAATGTTTTTAAATGAGTTCAACGTCGGGGGAGAGGAGACAGGACGAGGAAGGCCCAGGCAGAAGCCAGAGGGTTTTTGCGTTGGAATCCAGAGTGAACTGGCAGTGTTGGGGATTAAGATGTGCTCTCAGGCCCATCTGGCCAATCCAGGGACTAAGAGTTGGCCCTTGTGTCCTGTGTATTCTGCCATTGTAATGGCTGTAACGGAGCTGTAGTTTTGGTCACTAGGTTGTCATCACTAGGAGGAGGAATCTGTGGGGCTGAATGGAGACTCCTGTGCATCTGAGGCTGAGCTGGATCTTAGTGGCCAAGGCACCACCTGGTGGCAGCACACACACATGGACTGTGGGTTGGAAGGCTGTGAGGTCTCACGGTGGTGTTCGGTGTGTCCCCCAACCCCTGGCCACCTTTTGGGGGGAGGTTTGATAAATGATTCTTAAGTGACAGAAAATGTCCAAGGCAACAAATTGAAATTCTGTTTTTCTGATTCCTCTCACCCAGAGGTGAGATTCGGGTGCTGTATTAGCGCTACCTGATTTCCATGGTTATTAGCAAGTGTTCTCTGATGGGATAGTAGTTCCGTGTTATGACATCACAAATAGGAGTCAGAGGGAAGAAAGCGGAATATAAGCATGGGCACCCTCAGTAAAAGAAAAGGGAGTATAGGCCTCACGACTCGCCAGGGGAGCCTATCGTGTTTCTGGAAAGTAGATATTTTGTGCCTTTTAATATACATATAAAATTATGCCTCTGATAGTTGTCACAAGATTTATTGGCAAAACGCTTACCAATCATGAGTGATAGAAACTGTCTTCTATTATACTTCTGGGTCTGATATGCATATTTTGGAATGGTAATTGCTTTACTTTTTCCTAACAGACATTTCATATATCAAGGAATTGTCTGTCTGAGGCATTACACATTGTCATTGGTGTTTGACAGGTGTATCCCAAATCTTACTTGAGATATTCGTGTGTCAAGATTAGTCCTGGCTGGGCGCCGCGGCTCACGCCTGTCATCCCAGCACTTCAGGAGGCTGAGGAGAGGGGCAGTGCTTGAGCCTGGGAGTTTGAGGCTCCTGCGAGCTGTGACGGGGCCACTGCACTCCAGCCTAGGGACAGAGTGACACTCTTGGAAACAAAGAAAAAAATGCTATAGTTCATGTTTGGTCACCACGTCTTAACGAAATTCCAGCGAGGAGAGACATAAAACTTAGGGAGACAACTTTCATATAGCAGTACATATGTCCATGCCAATCTCGCACGTCTGTCTTTGGTGATGAAAGAAGGCAGTCTTTTTGTTCAGGCTTAGAAGCCTGGTATGAATTTTTTGTGGCTGTCAGGTACTTTCATCATTTATTTATCTGGTCCAGGGATTCGCCTCCTTTTAAATAAATTTTTTAATCCTCTTGCAGAACTATCTAATTTCTGAGTAACGTTAAACTGGGTAATCAGCCCGGTAGGAGCTAGCCTGGAATTGCCTGGGCAGGTGGTTGGGGGCTTCGTGGGGCCTGTTGTTGGCCAGGCTGTGTTCCTCTTGGCAGCACGGTGGACCAACCAGCGACCTTTCGCCATTTCACGGCCACTCCCCTTGTCACTTTCTCTGAGCCAATCAGGGGTGGAAAGGGGCAAATTGGCCCAACCAACACGCATGCTGATTTGGCCGTAAAAGATGGGGTGTTGTTCAGGGGCTTCTGGTTCAACCGTAGAACTCTACTTGGTTTGCCTTATAGGGACCAACTGCAGGGAAGCCCTGGCATAATTAAGTAGAACAATACGATAAAGTATTAGACTTTTTCCAGTCATCACGTTGTAGTTAATCCTATTGCCGAAAACCTGGGGTGGGACTTCCTCATATCCCCCACTGTTAGGGTGTTGAATGGTGATCCATAGATCTCTTGAATTGGTCATGATTTTTATTAATGCCGTGTGGTGAAAGAGTACTCTATCTCAAGTCACCCAGAGAAACCCTTCCTAGACCTGTAATCTGAATTCTCTTGAATCCCAGTCTGATTTCACTGGACCTCATGAAACCGTAACCTGTATTTCAGAATTACAGATCACTTGTAGAATTCTACAATTCTACCATTATTTAGACTGCTTACATTTGCATATCCGAATTTTAGAAGTAATGTTTTGTGTACAGATAACAACCTACCATTTTCCTGCTTGCATATTATAAACCGTGTTTTAAAGCAATTGTGTAATAGTAGGAAAGTGCCAAGTGTACTTCAACACACTGCTGCTTCTGCAGAACCTCTTAATAGGTTCTTGTATATCACCTTGGTGTTTCTGTGGACACCTTTTGAATTTTGTAAAGGAAATAAGAATTTATATATTTATGTGTACTGTCCCTCTTTATAACAAAAGTTGCATGTGATACATATTGCTTGTTACGTGTTTTTAACTAAACATATCTTAGGGAAGGTCCCCATATAGGTCCACGTTCCATTGGTGGAATGTGCCATAATTATTTGTTAGGCCCTCATAGGGTTTTTTCCCCCATAAAACTTCTTAAATGATGACACGACGTAGTTTTAGGAGGATAGATGTGGCTGAAAGACATTTCAGAGTACCTGACTTTTTAGCCTTTTTTAGCACATGTGTTTTATTTAGAGAAATTGAGCTAGTTAAGAACCAGCAAGAATAATTTTCTTTCTCTCCCGTGTCTTGTATATATGCATCTGAGTTCCTTTTCTTAACCTCCCCCTCGATTTTTCTGTCAGGCCGTAGTGGTCAAGGGACCTGTTTAAAAGCTTATGTGGATTTGTTTTTAGAAATAGCTTTTAACACTTCATTAAGTGTATATTTAAGAGAACATGAAGACTGAGTGAAACTGATCTTAAATGTTTGTGTGGCAGTATCTGTTTCTTGATATTTTGAGTGTTTTGAGATGCTTGTGGGGAAGGGCAAGCACAATTTTATTCAGAAAATACTTGGAGAGGTTTATGATGTAACCTGATAGCTGGGTTTTTGAAATTGCCTGACGGGGACGGTGCTGTCCATGGTGCTGAATCAAATTGCCTGCTGGTCTGAATGGCAGAAAGTCTCTGAAACCTGCAAGCGAGTCACACATCTTCCTAGCCGTTTGCAAAAGCACAGTCCTGCTTTCACGTGAGAGCCTTTTAGTTTCTATTGGAGAGTCTGATGCGCGAGGGGATGCTGAGTGTGGAGGCTGCACAGGGCCAGCCTTAGTTGCAGTGAGCTGTTCTGCCACATGGAAGAATGAGTGGGTTTAAATGGGAAACATGAACCTATTTAAACCCTAAAGTATTTCCATACTTTTTCTATGGACCTGGGTCAGCTTTAGAGAAAATTGAAGTTTATAGATCTTATTTGCCAGTCATTACTTAAAGCTTCTGTTACATGTGTTTTTCAGGCCAGATTTTACATGTGTTTTTCAGGCCAGATTTTAGCAACCATTTAAAATGAAGAAACCATTCTATTCTTGTCTGAATACTTTCCAGATGCTTTATATATATATTGTCCAGTGACACTTTGAGGATGACAATTTGATGTTTTCCACGGTTGTGTCCGTAAAAGTTTAAAATTTTTTCCTAGTGTATATCACTTGCATATGATTAATAACCCTTTTGATCAAAATTATCTGTAGGATTGAGTTTTAATTTCTAGGAAACCTATTGCATAATATTCTGTATCAATTATATAAAGGCTCTTAAATTTAATCTGGGTAGCTATTGTAGAATAAGAGCTATGTAAGAAATTTTTTTACATAAAAATTTTGTGTAGAATAATCAAGTATTGTGAATGAGTCAGATTATAGTGTGCTATGGCATGAGTTCAAATTCCATTTAACATTTTTAAAGCAACAGAAGTTTATATTTGCTAAATACATTAGTAAATGCTTTTTGGTTTAGGATGAATTTTTATTGTGATACAGTTGGAATTTATTAGTGGCTAAACATCATGAAAAGTATATTTTTGTGTATTTGATCCAAGCCATGAAGGTAAAATCCATTGAATTTCTTTTTTTTTCCTTTAAAGCTGGAGATACAGATGACCCACCGAGAATTACTCAAAACCCTGTTATCAACGGGAACGTGGCCCTGAGCGATGGGCACAACAACACAGAGGAAGACATGGAGGACGGTGAGTACCTGTGCATTGCTTACCTGCAGCGGGCGGAAAGCTGTCACAAACAGATTCAGGTCCATATTTTTTCCTTGAGTTCTTCTGAGTTTAAGAGAAGCTAGTTTTAAGGAGGTTGTATCTGAGGAAAATTTAAGATCTTGTTTGGGTTTTGAGTTTCAAGATTGCCTACGAAATTTCAAGGTAAGTGATTCTCCCTAGCCTAGGCGAGACGGTTAAAATACAGAAGTTCGTAATAGGTGTGTATTCACTCATGCCTGCAGTTCTCGAGCCATGTCAGGATTCAGAACAACAGCGCATCTTACTCTCCTTTCCCTTTTGTTTGCAGCAAGATAATCCATTGTATTCTCAGTGTAGCGTGAATGTCAGTCGTAGCTGCTAACCCCTCTCCACTCCGGATAGGTGTGAAAGCTGATTCAAGCTTTGGGCTTCATTCTCCCGCACTAACTGTTGCTCTGTAGATTCTGTTTGAGAGAGCATATGCATATGTACATGCATGGACATTTTTGTCTAGGAAATCACTTTTTTCCGAGACCATTTCTTCATGATTTGTCAGATTATGAGACCTAAACATTCGCAAGGTCAAAATTGTGAGAAGGGAGCAGCCAGTAATTGCTTTATGCAGCCCCTGGAATCTTGCAGTATAATATGAAACCATGTTCTGTCAAAAAAGCATGTCCATCAATCCTCATGAGGGTTGTGTCCTTCCCAGGGGAGTAACGGGGCAGTTGAAAGAAACCGTCAGTCACGGGCTGCACCACCAGAAGGACTGCTGTCAGACCTCCTGCCAAAAGTTCAGCCTCCATGAGAAACTGCAGCCGTAGTTGAGAGTTCTCTCACAGTGCGGTTTACCCCTGGCAGCTGGCTGAGGCAATATCTGAGGAAGGTAAAGAGGCGTGGTCTACACCCGCTGCTTTGTTCCCTGCGGAGTGCGCTTTCCACTGTAGACTGAAGGGCGACGGTGTGGGTGTGGTCTCTTTGGTAGTTGGGCTTTGGTGGTTTTATTTTAGACACCAGAGATGCCAAAAGTGATTCAGAGAGTGCATTTGGGAAGGCTTGGTCAGGTCTGAGGCGCCAGGTGTGTGTCTGGGATCACTTTTAGCCACTTGTGGAGCAGTTACTGGCCCGGCCCAATCAGAACACTCCCAGTCTAGTTTCTACAGAGCAATTGGATGCTCACATTTCCCCACTCTTTTATTAGGGGGAGGGCTCGGGAGGAAACCAAGATGTTGGGCGGGGGGTTGCTGTCCCGTATATTATAGGATGCCAGCATCCCCCGGCCCCCACTCTGGACCCACAGTCACGACAACCAAAAATGTCTTTACACATTGCCAAATGTCTCCTGGGGGGCTAAGTCGCCTCAGTTGAGAATCACTGTTGGGAGGGCACAGTGTAGGCAAAGTCTCCTTACTATTGAGGCAAATTTTGCTAAATTATTGGTAATAGATAATGATCTTAAATGATAGGGCCTAAAAGTGGAAATGCCCCTGTTGTGAATTCATAAATGGAAAAAGCATATTATACAAGAATGTAGAGTAATCTTCAATAGCACTTTTTCCTGGCTTGGAATTTTAGTTGCCTTTTAAAAGACCTAAGGGATAATGTCTTTGAGGGCAAAGGGTAAGGGAGGGAGATGGTTCTCGTTCTAGGAGAAGTCTTAGTCGAAGGAGCATTTTCTCAGCTGCAATATATATTGTGGGACACTCTTTTGCAGGGTGTAAGTGCGTTGTGAGAAGTGTTCAGAGTTCTGGGAAGTTTGAGGTGTGCTACATTAGACAAACTTACTGACTATTGCGCATCTCTGAGCTGTCAGTGTCCTAGTATACATTGCTTCTCCAAAGGGATTTTTTGTTAATGATTCCCCCAGACTCTGAATTTCAGGACCCATTTCTTTGAATGTCCTTTGAACATTTCAAACTGGGACACAATCTGGGAAACACTGGATTAGAATTTGTTTTTTAGCCATATTATCAACAAATTGATGTGCAGGGAGGCTGCTTGTCTAAACAGCTAACAACACAGAGAGATGGGTATGTGCAGAGTTGAGGAAGAGAGCTGTTAAAAATTCTGTTAACATGGTACAGTAGCACATGTCTAATATATGTTTATTTTAGTTTCTCATTCACCATTTTCCTTTAGACGGATAACCAATGACATTTTAGTGCATATGCAACTGCTGAAGATCTAGGTGGTTCTAGATTTAGATTGTTGTTGTTCTTGAAACCCATATAATTTCTGGGTATTGACCAGGACTTGCAAAAACTTGTATTAGAATGAATATTGAGGTTTGATAAAAATACCACAATAGCACCATTTCAGGAAATTTCAGGCTAACCTTTCTAATTCTAGAATCTGAGGTATTATCTTTCTGCACTTCCCGTTGGCTTTTGTCCTGTGCAAAGGAGATTGGAGTAAGAGTGAGCACAGTGGGAGCTTTGTGTACTGTATGATAACTGCGGTGGCTGCTTCAAGGGTGTCGGGGGCAGGATTGGAAGGTAGTGGGTTATCATAGAGTCTGGCTGAGCGTGTGTGGTGACAGCAGCTAGCAGAAACTTTCGTCATTTGCAACAAAAAGATGGAGCAAAGAAATAACACTCCAGTGGCATCCAGGCAGATTTCTCTCTCTGCAGGGTATGGGGTATCCTTCATAATCCCCAGTGCACTTTTAATTTTTAAAAATGCTTATAATTGTAGACCCGTAGGAAACGGCAGAAACAGTACACAGGATCTCGCGTACCATTGTAACTATTTCCTTGGGCAGACACCTTTTTCTCGGTCGGTCTCATGTAACTCCTCATGGGAGGACGGTCAGGCCGGCCATTATCTGATGATGATGGGTTTCAATTCTGCTTCTTGTCCTAGGCCCTTCTCTCTTGACCCTTGGTATTTAATATCAATTTTCAATTGTTCTATTAATATGAAGAGTTCAGAGGCACTGAGGTGAAATTTTCAGTCCCATGAAGTCTCATCTAAACTTCCTGATTAGCAGAATTTGTAAGATAGAAGAAATGTGCTTTGAGTGTGAGGCAGAAATCTGGTTATGTAATTCAACAAATCTGACCTAACCACTGCATGCCAGGGCAGTGCCAGGCCCAGCAAGAGGCACAAAGATGAGTGCACTGTGACTTCGGCAGGGCTGGCCAGCTGATAGCATAAGTGCCATGCTGCGTTTCAGCCTTGCTTGGTTCTCTTTAATATTCAAAGAATACTTACAGAACTTTACTAAAGTGTAAGTGGAAGAACAAAATGCATTTATAGTATGTTTTGTTTTTGTGTCCATAAAATCTAATCCTACAAAGAGCTGAATTACATGAAATAAATGAGTTAGAAGAGAGGGGGTAACCTCCTGACATAGAACTTTTAGAATCCTGGGCCGGTTTTCTGTTAGCTGGTTTTTCTGTACAGTTCTGTGTATGTGCTGTGCTGCGGCTCTGCGTTTCGTGGAGTGTTATGTTACGCTACAGAAGTGCATTTCACAAACCAGAGGGTGGCGGGGTCGCTGTGCTCAGTGTCTCAGCAAATCTTGGGTATTGAAATCCCTTTTGTCACTTTGTATGGCACTTCACCTCAGTGGGCCTCAGTTTCCTCACCTAAAAAGTAGAAATTGAGTTGCGTCTGCCTTATCTGCCTTACAGGACTTAAGTGCTGCTCAGCTGTGCTTTGTCTCCATAAAAACACAAGGCAAAACTTTTCTCCTGAGCCATTCTCGACATCATTATCTCGAACAAGTTTCTTGCCTTTTAGTAGACTTTTATCCCGCAAAGGGATTAGGGTCACACCTAGCACTGGAGAGGCTCAAATTAATGATTCTCTTAGCTGAGACGCACCTCTTTCAGCTGCTCTTCCTTCCGAAGTGCCTCCGCTGTAAGCCCCTGGGCAGGGTGATGGGGAACAAAAGAATGTGGGATGCAGAGCGTGTGAAGAAGGTAAAAGCACTAACTGTCACACATACTTGTGATTTTTCTTGAGTTGGTAAAGAATACTACCCTCTGGTGAGGACTGATGGACATGTTTTCTTAAGAGCAAACTCAGTGGCAAACTTCCAGCAATTTCAGTACACTATTAAGTAAGTGGCTGATACTGAGAACCCAGTTGTTAGTGAACTCTGGAGTCCGAAGCATTGTCGGATCCCATTGTGACTGCCTTTGGGGGTCTGAGGATGAAGGATGGGAGTGTGTTATTAACATGCTTGTCACGCCAGCCTGCAAGTCTCGTCTTGTGCCGTGGGAGCCTGGGGGTCAGAGATGTCAGAGTAGCATCTGATTCTAAGCCAGGAACGGCCTTTTAGGGACTGCTTATGACTGAGAACATGGCCTGGCACTGTAGCCCTGGTCTCCTGATGGCCAGTGACCTGTTCCCGGTCTGCAGTGAGACGGGCACAGAAAGTGAAAGAAAGCATTCACCGACTTCCATAGCAATCCAACCTTGCTGCGGCAATTTTACTGTGATTTATCAAAGTGTTGGTCAGTAACAGACTGATGGCGTGGTTATGGGAGGGCTGTTCCTTCACAGGAGTAGTTTGAGAAGCAAACCCTGAGACATACCGGGTTTATCAAAGCTGATTGACCTGTAGCCACTTGAAAATGAATAGTCACCATCATCAGAATTTTAAAAGTGAGACCTTCATTTGAACCTCAGCTGAGAGGCACTGTATTGGCAGAAACCTTAATTTCTTAAGTCTGCCTTTCGCCTTACTCACATGGAATGATTTCTACTGTTCATGTGGAACAGAACACCAGCTCCTCCCTCCCTCCCTCTTCCCGTCTTTCCTTTTTTTTTTAAAAAAGCTGTCCCTCACAGGGAGTCCTGGCTGGTATTTTGCAACAGTTGTGAACTAATGAAGTTAATATTTGTTTTTAGGGTGACTCGTAGGCATCTTCTCGCCTCTGAGCAATGTTGTCTTTCCAGGTGGCGAGCGGCTGTTCCCCACCCGCTCTGGAGCGCTGAGCGCCCACGCATTCACCACTCCCGCCCTTCCCCGCGCTAGACTCAGGCCGAGTCGCAGGTCTTGCCCCCACACGTACTGTCTCAGACACATGTGTGAGCCGCTTCATTCCCGTTCCCCAAAGTCTCCCCACTCACTTGGTGCCCGGGATTACCTGGGGATTGGGATTTAGCAGACCTTCTTATCACACCGAAGTCTGAAGGGGAAAGGCCAAGTGTGTGTCCTTAGCCTTCTGAGTTTTGGATTTAATAAGGAAGGATTCGTTCATTCAGAAACTGTATGTCCTTTCACATTTTTAAGCTTACGATAAATTGGAACCAGTGTTTCCAGAATGTTAGGTTTTTTAGCAGCTAGATCAGGATTGTGTGGAACAGTGTATTCCAGGTTATGCTAGAGCTTTCTGTCGATGCCTGGGCTCTGATCCATGACGTGTTTTCTTGCAGACACCAGTTGGCGCTCCGAGGCAACCTTTCAGTTCACTGTCGAGCGCTTCAGCAGACTGAGTGAGTCGGTCCTTAGCCCTCCATGTTTTGTGCGAAATCTGCCATGGAAGATTATGGTGATGCCACGCTTTTATCCAGACAGACCACACCAAAAAAGCGTGGGATTCTTTCTGCAGTGCAATGCTGAATCTGATTCCACGTAAGACCGTTTAAATGATGCAACTACAAATTCACGAATAGTTGTATTATATTTTTAGAAGCCAAATTTGATCAGCCTAAGTCAAATTTCATTTTAAACTGTCTTGCTGCCTCTGCATAGCCCTTTGATTTTAAATTAGATTAGATGTTTTCCACTGGTATGTATAAGATCCAAACAAGAAAAGTATTATTTTTGTCTGGCAAATAAGAAAGTAAAGATTGTGTGTTAGACTCTACCAGCCCATGGAATCAGGGCCCACCTGGACTAACTGACCGTTGAGCTGCCAGGCTTAATTCTTACCTACCAGCGACAGCTGCCTGACAGGGAGAGTGTAGTTGTCGGTCAGACATCCTTTTCGTTGCATGATACCATTTCCTGTGGTTCACTAAGTAAGTACAAAAAAAAACATTCTTCGAGGGATTTACAACATGGGCCTCTGACTTTAGGAACATTTAAAAATTCTTGTAATTTCTTAAAGGAGATATACGTTATTATATGATACAAAGGTATATAATTTCTTAATATTGAGAAAAATCTTGATGGTCCCTCTTTAGATGAAAGCAAAGATTAATTGTCACATTTTCATGAGTATTTCAAACTTTACACTTACTGAATCATTCTCAAACATTTATGAATCGCCTCGTAATCAGTAACAGTAACTGTTAACTATTCGACTTTTGTCAAAAGCCCAGTTGACAGAGATTGTTTGAGGGGAGTGTAAATCACTCTGTCACTCTGTCTCTTCATAGAAGAGCCAGGAGAAGCTGCTCGTTTGGATCACATCTGTCCTATTCTCCTGCCACCCCAGATAGTGGCCCTTCAGAGCCCTCAATAAAAATGTTCTCAAAAGGATGATGGCTCTGGCTGTTCTGTAAATGCCCCAGGGAATACAACTCATTTTCTTTTAATGTTTAAGAAGTACCAAGCCATTTTTATTATGCAGCCAGGACCTGTTTATAAGATACTTTTTTTTCTGATCACAATATGGTGTAATCCAATGCGTATTAGGTCTAGAATTGTTTTAGCCTAATAGACAATGTTAGTCTCAACTGTAGCTTGGACAGAGTGAGCTGTTCATACCCCGTGTGGGCCGGGCTAGGTTGGCTCATGCCTGTAATCCCAGCATTCTGGGAGGCCGAGGGGGCGGGATCCTTTGAGGTCAGGAGTTCGAGACCAGCCAGAGCCAAGAGCGAGACCCCCGTCTCTCCTACAAATAGAAAAAATTACCTGGGCACGGTAGCGTGTGCCTGGAGTCCCAGCTACTGGGGAGGCTGAGGCAGGAGGATCCCTTGAGCCCAGGAGTTTGAGGTTGCTATGAGCTAGGCTGGCCCCAAAGCACTCTAGCCTGGGCAATAGAGCAAGACACTGTCTTAAAAACAACAACAACAACAACAAAAAAAAAACAGTGTAAGCATCCCGAGCAAGCAACAAATGACACTGCTTAAAAGTCTCAAACGATTTGAGTTCAATAGTAACATTTGTTTATAAAGCCCTACTTTAATTACAAACCTTTACTTTAATTGGCTTTAAAATGGTGTATGTTTGCTTTTTAAGCATTTTTGCTTTGAGTCCCTTTTACCCATGTTGGAATGCATGCATAGTAGCACTCCAGTGGTTGTAGTTTGGTGCCCATGCTCTATGAATTTCGGCTTGCCAACGGATTCCTCCGTTCCCAGGCAGGACAGCATAGCATAGCTGTGAGGTAGCCGAGCTCCCCTGATGCAGCCCTGCCCACAAGCCCGTGTTTGGGTGCTGGTCCTTCCCCAGCGTTTGGAGGAGGGCATTCCAAGAGCGCTTGAGAGGCATGGTCCCTGTGAGTTCCAGGAGCAGAAGTGATGCCAAGAAGTGACACCTTCATCAGAACTGAGGCTCACTATTTGTCCACTCATTCTTTGCTGTTCTTTCCAAATCTACAATCAGTGTTCATAACTCAGAAACTTGTATAGATACAATGAAAAATTTGGCTTTAAGCTTTTTTAGGAATTAAAAATTAAAACCACGGGTTAAATCACTACAGACTACATTGGGGCATCCCCCAAACACTGTATTCAAGGTAAATATGCCCCCATCTCACCTTCACTCTCCTCGCCCCAGTCCAAAAGCGGAACGAGAGAAGACACAAGTGGGAATTTTGGTGCGCTCGTTCGTAGTGTCTTTAAAAGTGTATAAACATCAGTTAAAAGTGTGCACTAAGGCTTAGATTGTTGGTTTTTTTAAACAGGTCATGGTCTTGTCACGCACAAGCAGTGCTGAAGATAATAAATTACAGAGATGATGATAAGTCTTTCAGTCGTCGTATTAGTCATTTGTTC
This sequence comes from Indri indri, assembly GCA_004363605.1. Classification (NCBI taxonomy): domain Eukaryota; kingdom Metazoa; phylum Chordata; class Mammalia; order Primates; family Indriidae; genus Indri; species Indri indri. Next base: position 7,640 of record RJWJ010005008.1, on the reverse strand, counting down.
TTCCATAAAGAAAACGATTGGGGATTTTCCAACTTTATGGCCTGGAGTGTAAGTAATAGTGTATTTAGTCTGAATAATCCACACATCTTGTTCCCTTAATTCTTTTGCTTCTTGAAATCCTTCTAATCGTTTCAGAGTCAGATTTTTGCTTTGTAGATTGGGCAGGTGTCTGTAAACTTATATTTTCTCCAGTTTCCTAGCTTAGGTTTTTATCAGCCATCTGAGCTGGACATGGTGACGTGTGCCTGTGGTCCCAGCTACTCTGGAGGCTGAGGCAGGAGGATGACTTGAGCCCAGGAGTTGGAGGTTGCACTGCATTCTAGCCCGGGTGACAGAGTGAGACCTCGTCTCAAAAATAAATAAATAAATAAATAAATAAATAAATAAATAAAATCCAGCCATCTGGATTCAAGTCTCAACTTTTAGTTAAACATTAGCAGGCTCCCAATAGGCCAGGTTTTGCTGAAAGGCGTAATACTGTTTGTGGCCATTTCCTCAGTCAGGTGTTGTGCTGGGTGGTTCGTTAACTTCAGTTCATTTTGGGTCCTTTCTGCAGAAGTGGTGACCGTTGGAACATTCCTGGGATGTTACTGCTTAATGACTTGTCACTGCTTCATGTTACCCCTCTAGCCTGAGTTCGTTCTCTGGAACCTTCTCAAGCCCTGCTCTGATGAGCAGACAGTGCTTCCTCCCGTCCATGCAGTGCCATGGAGCCCCTGGGCACCTCTCCTTTCGCTGTTTTTGTTCATAGACCACTGTTTAAAACAAATTGAAGCACTGCAAAACTAGAAGTGTAATTGGGATGTTTTAAAAAGTAGTATTTTAATCTATTAAGTACAGGGGACTTGTTTCTTGTGTAATTGTTTCTTTGGAATGAAGTGAGTGAGTGTTCTTATGCAAGTTGGATGTTCTTTTTTTTTCTTTTTAATAGGAAGTGACTGATCCTGAGAAAGGATTTATAGATGATGACAAAGTTACTTTTGAAGTCTTTGTACAGGCGGATGCTCCCCATGGAGTTGCGTAAGTTTTTCTTTAATTGGGTGCTATTAAAAATGTCTTCTGTGCTGCAGCGAAAGCTGCATTTAGCATACGTGGGACAGAAATGGGTGTCTTCAGCATCAGCACCCTCTCTCGGTGCTTGTCCCGTGGCCCACAGATACACGCCTGCTTCATGTTCACTAGTCTGTGTGTTGGACGCGTGGAATATGATTATATAATTATGGTCAACCAGACCGCTATGGTCTTCTGTTCTTAAAGAGCACATAGACTGCTCTCTTAGCGGAGCGCAGAGCAGTACATAAATAACCACAGCAGGGGTGCCTGTCATTGTGAAGAGAGCAGGGACGTGACAGTCCTGTCAGTGTGTGAGGATGGAGGGAGAGGTGAGCCCCCCAGCTGAGCTTGTGCTGGGCGAGGTGTTGAGAGGCTTTGCCAGACGTTAGGTGTCCGGGAGAATGTTTCCAAGGCCATGGGCTAAAGGCTGGGGTCACAGGACTGTGGGCTCTGACTGCGCGGGAAATGTCTCCTCCGTTTTGGTCGTGCTTCCTGCCTGTCGTGTTCGTTCACTGTTGTCTCTGGCTTCCTGTTACTACTTCAGGGGTGGTGGGTAGGATGCAGTTAACTCAGAGAATCTGTTTCTCCCAGCCAACCACCAAAATAGCAAAAGAAAAGCTCTAGGAGTTAAGAAGTCTGAAGTGAAACTGGCCAAATACACATCCCGGTTTTTTCTTGTGCATACATGTCTCTCTCCAGAAAAGACGGGTTTCAGCTCTTTCCATTTCTTGCTGACCCTACACGTGGCTTGTGTAATATGTATGTAATGAAACCACACTGTGAGGCACATTTGGTGTGAATGTCAGTGAGTGTTGGTGTAAGTGTCTGAGTGCTGACCTTGGTGAATGACAGCAGGGCCCCAGTCAGCAGACAGGTGCTTAAACAGCTGTTCCAATGCTGGGGTTGGACTTGCACCAGTTCACACACTTGTGCGAGCAGACACCCGTAGGCGGTCACCGGAGGGAGCCGTGTGGTAAGTACTCCTGGCCTCGGTTTCCTTGATGGCAGGGGCCTCAGTTCTGTTGGGGATGTCGAAAAAGAGGTGATGGATGGTACGTTGACAGTGAGATGTCGGCCCTGTTGCCTACATCAAGTCGGATTGTTCCACACGGGGTGCAGAAGCAAGGAGGAGTGTGCACGTTACCCTCAACCTTGAACTTACCTTTTAGGTGGGATTCGAAGAAGCACACAGGCTATGTCGGTTTAAAGAATCAGGGAGCCACTTGTTATATGAACAGCCTGCTGCAGACGTTATTTTTCACAAATCAACTACGAAAGGTAAGTGGATAGTATTTCTCTCCTATGGCCTTCCACCCATCCTATCCTCTCAGGTATGTTAAGGGACAAGCAAAGTCCTCGCAGCAGACACTTACAGGACCCCCTCCGTAACCACAGCACCATCTCCATAGAGGCTTGGACCCCTGCTCTTTAAGCTAACTTAGTGATCCAAAGTTTAATACACCTTATGTAAGTTTACGGACTTGTGTTCAAATAACTTTAGGAAGGGTTTTTTATTTTAAAACACGCAAGCCATTGGCAGCAATATTTGAAAAAATTTATGTCAAAATTAAATTGAAAATTGCCACCTGTGCAGTCTGATTTTCACTTCTTCTAAATGCAACTTATTTCTATTAAGTGTTTTATTAAGAATTTTGGAAATTATATATGATTGGTAATGAAGAAGTGCAGGCCACACGATGCCTAGTTGTGTTGGGGGACCACTGGCTGGGCCGTCCATCTCACAGTCTCTTTGCACTGTTTATCCAAGGAGATTACTGTGATAGGATTACATCATGGGGATAGCTGAATGTCAGGAATTTTAGTAGCGTTTATGTTCTCATCAAATCTTTTGTTCATAGGTTAAAAAATACAGTGCTCTGAGATTTATGAAATAAAAGTGGTTCTCTTTGGGTGGTGAGCTATAAGTAATTTTAAAAATTCTTTATTTTCCAGGTTGTCTGTAAAGACTTTAATGATTTAAACTTTCTGACCTATTTTGCTATAGATTAAAGCCCTAATAGCTACCACAGCTATTGTGTTATTAGAAATGATACTTATGCATGAAAATTAAATTCTTATTTCTGAATTAATCTTTTAGGCTGTGTACATGATGCCAACAGAGGGCGATGATTCTTCTAAAAGCGTCCCGTTAGCATTACAAAGAGTGTTCTATGAACTACAGCACAGCGATAAACCTGTAGGAACGAAAAAGCTAACAAAATCATTTGGGTGTGTATTAGCAATCTGCCTTTCCCCTTTGTGCTTCCTGCTTTTTAAAGGGAGAATCAGTGGAGAATAGAAGAATTAATAGAGCATACTGTAGGCATTTAATTTAGGGAGGCTTGGGCATTTAATTATGTCAGTGTTTTTATCATTGTGTTTTGTGTTACTTCTTTGGAAATAACAAGCTTTGTTTTAAACTTTTGCTTTAGAAATAATTCATCACTTAAAGTCTTTACTTTTCAAGCAAAGAACATGTATAGCTTTCAAATGTATTACATTTTCTCGTAAACACCACCTCCCCTAGCAGTAAGATCATCAGAACAAGATAAAAAAAGTTGTGAGCATTTTGCTCGCCACTGAATTATAACCCCCCAAAAAGAATTCAAGAATAATGGCTGATTTTTCAGTTTAGTTTTTAAATCGAAGTTGCTTTTAATTTACTCTTTTGAAATTTGGATGTTTAAATGTAGTTGTTTGTTTTATCTTTGAAAGGTGGGAAACTTTAGATAGCTTCATGCAACATGATGTTCAAGAGCTATGTCGAGTGGTAAGTTTCAAGCAATACTTGTATAGTTCTTACAATTAATGTTTTGAAGCAGTGTCAGAAATTCTTACCAAGATAAACTTCAGACCTAATTTGAAGCATGCCCATATTTATTTAGGACCAAACTTAGGCTTGGAAGGAAAGACAGTACCTATCCAGTTTTAAAAGCTAGAAAAATTATTTGAATAATTATTTGAAGCTGAAGTGTTGTAGGAAGCTTGAATTTTAGTAATAGTAGGTAGTAGGCTTTTAATTTGTTAAATTGGCATACGTACGTGGAGTTATTAAATCAAAGAACCAACAGATTGGCTGAGTTCGCTCTCCTGTTGGTCCTAAATCATGTCAGAGAAGTGACTACCTTTTTCTTTTAAGTGCAACAAGTTATATTTCAGTTTGTAAAATAAGTTATACGAACTTTTACCTTTATTGTTAGTATTAATGTCCAGCAGCATAAGCCTTTCAGAAGGCAGTCTGGTCATGGTAGAGCAGTGACTTGTGTTATTAAGCTAGCAGCCAGACCTGTCCTGTTCTCAGAGTTCTCACTGAGGGAGTCCACTGTGTCGGTTCTCCCCCTAATCATTAGTTATTAGCAAATTCTCATTCTTCCAGTTTTGATAAAAGACATAGACACACACACACACAACATGAAATGGCTGTTCAAGGTGATTGGCTGGGCAAGGTGTGTTTTCTTTTTTGCAGCACTAGCTGGATTGAATCCAGTTCATTAAATATCCATGGACAAACCAGTCAATCCTGTTGACAGGCTCAACCTCATTAATCTCTTGGTGTGGACCATTACGAGTTAAGTTTAGTGAACAGTTTACATGCTTTTCCACAGAGGTAAAATAAATATAAAAAAATGCTTCTAAAGGCACTACAGATTACTAATTCATTCCAAAGGCTGTATAAAAGGTTAACCTCAACTGTTGCATGTAGATATTTTGTAAAAATCCAACCAAGAAAGGAGATTTTGTATGTTTTTGATAATTGCATGCCAAAGGTCATATGTTTAATAGTCTAGTACATCTTCGACCATTGATATTTCCTAGTCATGTATAAAATTATATTCTTTAATCATAAAAATTTGTATTAAAGCCCAAACATTCTCTTTCAGTTGCTTGATAATGTGGAAAATAAGATGAAAGGCACGTGTGTAGAAGGCACCATTCCTAAATTATTCAGAGGCAAAATGGTGGTACGTGATTACCAATTTTAAAGCATGATTTTTAAAATGAGTTTTTGATTATTACTTAAGCCGCCTTGCTTTCCTTACAGTCCTACATCCAGTGTAAAGAAGTGGACTACCGATCTGACAGAAGAGAAGATTATTACGACATCCAGCTAAGTATAAAGGGAAAGAAAAATAGTAAGTTCGTGTTTATGTTAATGCCATGAGCTTCTGATAATTTCTATTTTGGCTTATTTACACAATCAATATTTCCAAAACGTAGCCTAGATGCAGAGAGTGGCTCACAGGTTAAGCGTACAGCTCACACAGGCTTGTCGCCCCCACCCAGCGCTAGAAATAGAACCTCGGACTGGACCCCACAGCCCCTCCCACTCACTGCCTCCCCTCCTCCAAGGAATCCACTCTTAGGGCTTCTGACATCTTAGGTTAATCTTGTGTGTTTTAAGTGTGTATTGAAATACAGTCGTGCAGCAGGATATATTCTTTGTTTCTGATTTCTTTTGCTCAACGTTGTATTCGTGAATACATCCATTGCAGGCAGCAGTCATTTGATCATTTGCATTGCTTCAGAGTATTTCGTTTTAGGAATATACCATAAAAGTTTTGAAACTTGGTATTTAGTGGGTGGTTTTCAGATTGAGGCTGTTAGGTGTGAGGCAGATTGACCGTTCCTGTGCTCATTTGCTTTCATGGCAGGAGGAATTGAATTGCTACCACGTAGGGCATGCGTATGTTCAGCTTCATAGGTAAAGCTAGGGAGACTTCCAAAGTGATTTGTTAGTTTCACTTCCATCCCTGGTATGTCAGAGTTGCAGTTGCTCTAGAAGTGTCAGTTATCAGACTTCGAGGATTTTGGTGGGAGAATGGTGCTGTCTTGGTTTTAGTTTGCATTTCCTTGAAGATCAGTGAGGTCGTCTTTTCAGATACTTACTGACAATTTGGAGATCTTTCGTAAAATGCCCATTTAAGTGTTTTATCCATTTTTGTATTGGTTCCTCAGTTCTTAATCGATTTATAGGCATTGGTGTTAAAAACGGGGGCGGGGGGCGTGTGTCATAGTTACACCCGTATATACAACTGTGGTGCTCGTTTAATTTAGATCCGGGTTTCCATCTGGTATCATTTTCCTTTATTGCCTCTAGTACAGGTCTGCTGAGATGAATTCTTTGACCTTGTATGCTCAGAAAGGTCTTAATTCATCTTCATTTCTGAAAGACACGTTAACTGGGTAGAGACTTCTGATTGACAGTATGTTGGAGGATTCCACTGTGCTCTTGATGGCATTGTTTCCGAGAAGTCTGTGTCGTCACAGTTAGGTCTCTTCCTCTCTGTGTAACGTGGGGTCTCTGTCCCAGCGCCAGTGCTGCGCCGCCCCCCAACCCCTTGATTTTAGGATTTTCTGTTTCTTGCTGATGATAAGCTGTTGGATTATGATGTGCCCTACTGTAGTCGTCATGTTTCTTCTGCTCAGTGTGCACTGAACTTCTTGGATTTGTGGGTTTATAGTTATAGTGATCCTTAAATTTGGAAAAATTTTGGCCACCCTTCACACATCCCCCGACCCCCGCCTGCAGTCACCCCTGGTCACCTTGTCGGTTTGACACTGTGTTTTTATTGCTCTGACATCTGCAGTGTCGAGCGTGCTGTGAATCCTGTCTGCGATGTTTTCATTTCTAGAGGTTTGATTTGGATCTTTTGACAAGAATCTTCTGTGTTTCTTAATACACTCTTGTTTTCTTCGGTGCTCTTGAACATGTGGAATATAGTTAATAATAACTTCACACTAATCCTGTCATCTGTGATTTCTGGGTCTGTTCCTCTTGATGGGTGGTGCTTTCCTGCTTCTTTGCATGCTTGGTAATATTTTATTGATAGCAGGTACTGTGCTTTTTATGTTGCTGGGTGTTGCATTCTTAACCTTTGTTTTGGGGCACAGATCAAGTTACTTGGAAGTAGTTTGGCTCTTTTGACGCTTGTTTTAAGCTGTGTTCGGTGGGGGCACAGCAGGTTTTATTTTAGGTCTAATTTGTTCCCTTCGTGAGTTTTCAGACCAGTCTACCACGTATGAGGAGGTATTTACTGTGGCTAGTGGGAGCACAGACTATCCCAGCCCTTCTGAGCTATGAGAATTAGGATTCCCCGCCCCACCCGAGTCCTGGTTCTCCAGGGGGTTCTTTCCCTGGCCTCAGGTACATTCCTCACACTCACCTGCTGGCCAGTAGCCACTAATGGTGTAGGAGAACCTTCTGCAAATCTCCAGACCTCTTGTTCTGTGCAGCTTTTGGTTCTTGGGTGCTGTGCCCTATGGATTCTAGCTGCCCTGGGCTCCTCAAATTCTCTCTTCTGTCTTCCGGACTCAGACACTGGACTCCGTCTGGGTTTTCCTCCCCAGCACTGCAGCGTGGTCACGAAGCAGTGAGCTGGGTCCATCGTGGGCTCACTTGTTGCCCTTCTCTGGAGGGTCACCGTCCCATGCTGCCTGTAGACCAGAGTATCACAGTTTTGTTTTTTTCTTTTTCTTGCTGGCAAAGTGATACAGTTGTTTTCAGTATTATCCACTTGTATTATTCCAGAACGGCCAGAGCATAAGTAGTTCTTTATATACCCTGGATGTCGGTTCTGTACTGAGTT
>RJWJ010005007.1:0-71326 GCA_004363605.1 Indri indri | reverse complement strand
GATCCTCCCACCTCTGCCTCCCAGAGTGCTGGGAATACAGGCGTGAGCCACCATGCCTGGCTGTTTAGGACTTAGAGGTGGTAGCTGCACAACAATGTGAATATACTAAATGCTACTGAATTGTACACTTTATAATGTCAATTTTATATTTAATCCCCTCCAGCCTACATGCCCTTGGCCCTACATCCTACAAAACCTGGGCCCAGGTCCAGGTGACTGCCATCTGCACAGTGCGGCTTGAATAAGACAGGCAGCCTCTCTGGGCCTCCAGGAGGATAAAACAGCCCAGCCTCCCTCCACACAGGGGTATCTCAAGAATCAAACACAATTAACTGAGGTGAAAGTGCTCTGAGAGGCAGGACACTCTGCTGACACAGATGGTCACCCACAACACAAGTCATGGGCTTGGAGGGGGAGAGTAGTCTGGTCTCTTCCACCCAATACCCCGTTCTCTGCACCCCCAGCACAAGAGAAGTACAGAGCCGCGGGGGAAGAGGATGCTGTCCTCCTCTCTCCCTCCCAACGCAGGAGTCTCCCCGAAGCTTTGACGCAGCCCCTTCCCACTCCACAGCCAGTCTTTCCTCTCTCCCCAGGTTCTCACCTGCAACCACACGATGAAGGCAGGAGCTGGAAACCCTGCAAGGGGAGAACCGCAAGGGACCAGCCAGAGTCATTAAAATCCCCATCGGTTTTCAGATTGATTTTAGCCCCACAGCCCCCATCCAGTTCCACTCTAGTAGGAATCCAGACAGGCAAGGGAGAGTGGGATTCCAAGTAGACTTAGAGGCAGGAAAATACACACACATGTAAAGCACTTGCCACCCACCACAGGGCCCTGTGCTAAGTGCTTCACCTTGATGGCTCATGTCATTCTCACAACATACTGTTGTCCCCATTTTGCAGAGGAGAGAAGAACTGAGGCTAAAGAAAACGTAAATTCACACAGGTAGTGAGTGAAGGGTTGGGGTTTTAATGCTTGCAGCCTGACCTCCCCATGCTGGGACGTCCCCTCTAACTGGATTGGGGAAATGCAGGAAAAACCCCAGCCCTCTCCCACAGAGCCTCAGCCAGTGATAGCTACTTCCTGGATGAGAAGGGCGGCCCTGAAGCCAGCAACAACAGCAGCCCCACAGCCACGGGCCCTCCCGCCTCCTTGCAGCTCCCAATAGCCTGGACCTGCCAGCCCTCTAGGACTAAGGTGTTTCCAGGGGAAATTCAGGTGAGTGGTCCATTGCCCTCCCCCAGGGAATGTGAGAATCAGGCTTGGAGACCACTGGCTTTCCTGCATGACCCACAGATTTTCCCAGACGTGACTGAGAGGTTGGGGGCAGTCCCCAAACCCATGGCCCAAATAACAAGACAGAGCAAGAGCAATGGAGGAGTACTCCACAAAAGGGCCAAGGAGTGAAATGCCAGAAGAGAAGCACAGGCCAGAGACCACCTAGGGATGGAGCGGGTGGGACTGGCTGCAGCTCAAAGGAAATCTTGGTGGGCACCAACAGTCCTGGTCTCTTCCAGCACTGAAACCCCTTAACGAAGTGTCTCTGCTCTTGGGTCAAAACTGGCAAGTGGGCGTGGTGGCTCATACCTATAATCCTAGCACTTCGAGAGGCCAAGGCAGAAGGATCACTTGAGGTCAGGAGTTCAAGACCAGCCAGTTCAAGATCCATCTCTACAGAAAATAAAAAAATTAGCTGGGCATGGTGGTGTACATTTGTAGTCCCAGCTGCTCAGGAGGCTGAGGCAGAAGGATTGCTTGAGCAGGAGTTTGAGGCTGCAGTGAGCTGTGATAACATCACTGCACTCTAGCCTGGGCAACAGAGCGAGACCCTGTCTCAGCAACAACAAAGCGGGCAAGTGAGTTGTGTATTATTTGTTCACAGTTTGAATGTTAAACTTCTCACTTCTCTTTCTTGCCTCATCAGCCTCAGCATCTTTCCCCAAAGCCCCCCAGTCCCCGTGGCCTTCTACCTTGGGGACACAAGGCTGCTTTTGAGGTCTCTTTTCCCTTCCAACTCTTCCTTCTTCTCAATAGGCATTTGTTGGTCCTCATGTCAGTCAAACCCAGCTCGGGGCCCAGCCCCTCAGAGGGGTTCACTGCAGTGCCTGCCAGTGACTTTGGAGAGATCCACAACTGGACTGAACTGCTCTACTTCTTCAACCACACGTTGTCTGAGTGCCACGTGGAGCTCAGCGAGAGCACCAAGCGAGTGATCCTCTTTGTCCTCTACCTGGCCATGTTTGTGGTTGGGCTGGTGGAGAACCTCCTGGTGATATGCGTCAACTGGCATTGCTCAGGCCGGGCGGGGCTGGTGAACCTCTACATCCTCAACATGGCCATAGCCGACCTGTGTGTCGTCCTGTCTCTGCCTGTGTGGATGCTGGAGGTCATGCTGGACTACACCTGGCTCTGGGGCAGCTTCTCCTGCCGCTTCACTCACTACTTCTACTTCGCCAACATGTACAGCAGCATCTTCTTCCTGGTGTGCCTCAGCGTGGACCGCTACATCACCCTCACCAATGCCTTCCCCTCCTGGCAGCACCGCCAGCACCGAGTGCGGCGGGCCGTGTGCGCAGGCGTCTGGGTCCTCTCGGCCATCATCCCGCTGCCGGAGGTGGTCCACATCCAGCTGGTGGAGGGCTCCGAGCCCATGTGCCTCTTCATGGCACCCTTTGAAACGTACAGCACGTGGGCCCTGGCGGTGGCCCTGTCCACCACCGTCCTGGGCTTCCTGCTGCCCTTCCCTCTCATTGCCGTTTTCAATGTGCTGACGGCCTGCCGGCTTCGGCGGCCAGGACAGCCCGAGGGTCGGCGCCACTGCCTGCTGGTGTGTGCCTACGTAGTCGTCTTTGTCATCTGCTGGCTGCCCTACCACGTGACCCTGCTGCTGCTCACACTGCACGGGACCCACGTCTCCCTCCACTGCCACCTGGCGCACCTGCTCTACTTCTTCTACGACGTCGTCGACTGCTTCTCCATGCTGCACTGCGTCGTCAACCCCATCCTCTACAACTTTCTCAGCCCGAGCTTCCAGGGCCGGCTGCTGAGCGCCGTGGTCCGTTACCTTCCCAAGGACCAGGCCAGGGCAGGCGCACGTGCTTCCTCTTCCTCCTCGTCCACCCAGCATTCCATCATCATCACCAAGGAGGGCCCCCAGCCCAGCGCAGGCCCCCAGCCCCACCCATGCCTGAACTTCCAGGCAGCCTCTTTGCCTCCAAATACCTCACCCACCTCTACCCCTCAACCTCTTATATGCAGCTGAGGTAGATTCCAGACTCCATCAGTGAAGTAAAAGGCTGGAGGTGTAGGTGAGAGATTTGGGGGGCAATGGGGAGGAGGGTTAATTTTGAATAGGTCTTAAAATACTGAGGGGGGCAGAGGGAGAAGGGGCAGGGAGGGATAAGAACAGGCCCTTGGTGTTGTACTGTTTGTCTCGGTCCTTGTGTCTAAGGGAGCCATGCAGAAAAAAAGGTAAAATAAATAATAGAGACAGCCATGACTGGATCTTTGAAAAATCTGTACTTCTGGCTGGGATTGGGAAGGGAGCTCAGGCTAAAGAGTTCCTGGCGGAGGAAACTAGATGCACTCATTTCACAAATCACCCTGGCCGGAAAGAGCGAGCTCCGCAGGAACCTCACAAAACTTTCCTTTTGTGTTTGTGTGCTTGTTGATCTTCCAGCTCACTGTGCAGGTTGTGGGGACAAGAGGCCAGAGGCCAAGGAACCAGGAGGCCTCAGCAGGACATTCCCTAGCTGTGCGTCCTCAGTGCTATGATAAGTGGAGGGGTGGTGACAGGTCTGAGACAGGCACCCTGCATCTGGGTAGGCAGGATGGCCTTTCCACCCGTGGTCATCCAGGAAACACAGATCCATTTCCTCGCCAATACCTGCCCCTCCCCCTTGGGCATCCTGCTCCCCTCCCCCCAAAGCAGAGGAGCTGTCCCAGTCAATGCTCCTCCTAGCTGACCTCCTCCCAGCTTCAAGCTTCAGATCTAGGACACTTCAGACTTATTCTGGGGAGATGCAGAAAGCCTGCCCCACCCCCATCTCTCCCTTTCCCTCCGGATCATAGGAAAATATCAGGGGACATCCATTCTGGGAGCAGACCCTGGGACAGCCAGCAGCAGATGCTGACAGAGGTTTTAACCTTGGCCTTTGTCCCCTGCATGGGATGGGGAAGGCCAAAGTGGAAATTGCCCAGTTTGGGCACAGGACAGAGCCCTGACACTGTCGTAGGTCTGTTCTCCCTCGCCAAGTCTTTTCATAATTCTCCTGTCCAACAATTTCTGTTTATTGACACTTGTTCCACAGATAGGAAAAGTCCTCTTGATAACAAGTAGGCCTTCTGGAAAAGGATCATTTATCTGTTTGGGAAACTAGCACCGTGTCCATGAAGAACTCTGAAGTGAAAGTCTTAACAACAGGTTCTAGTTTCCACCTTCCACTTCCATATCCTTGGCCTCTTAATCCTGCTGGTGGAGGGTGAGGGGACTGTGCATGTAATCACTGATATCCTCTTCACCACCTCCTGTCCCACTCAAGTGCTCAGTGTGTCCGGAATGTTTAACTCGGAATAATTATGCGCTTAACCTGGACACCACCTCCTCTACTTTTAGAAATCAGAACCTATATTCACCAGGTGCATTAAATATGTGCTCCAATTGTGTACGCACCTCAGGCTTGTCAGGAGTGTGGAGCAAAACCTGCATCTACCACTCACCTCCACCCTGGGCCCAAACCTGAAAGGGTCTGAAGCTATAAACAGATGCTCAGGGGTACAGAGCTAAAGGCTTTTTGAACCAGGAGTCTGGGTGTGGCTTGGGTTGTAGTAAGGGGTTAACCTAACAAAGCAGAAATCAGATTAAAAAGACTTTCTTCTCTTGTCCCAACATACAAACCAAGCCCATAGCACTGACTTGGGCCACAGAAGTTTTCTGCAAGAAACCAAATTTTACATCTCTGTCACATCCCAGGTCACCTCAGAGGCCACTTTCCCAAGATTAATTATCACCCTGGCAGGATGAATACTTCCTTAGGGCCTTTCCGCCCATGGAAGGGAACAGTGGGAAATGGCTGTGCTGACACAAGGTTGTTGGGCTCAGCATCTGCTGAGCTTTAATGCGGCCCTGCCTGAGTGATGTGCTGGGACCAAAGGGACCACATCACTCCCTGACTTGTAGTAGTCTGTCTCCTCTGTGGCAACATGTGTACCAACCTCATGAAATTATGCCGAACCTTTGCCTCCTCCCTATGTGAATCTTCCTCTCCCCTCTTACTTTCCTTCTTCTTCTCTCCACTCAAAGACATGCCATGTCACAGTGAACTAAATGCACTGGCAAGACAAACTGTAGCCAAACTCTCACTGAGCAACGGTAGTCCAACTGGACATCAGCAGAGTCCGACCACTCTCTCTGGGCTGACAGAGATGCTCTCAACCTGAAAAGGTTGAGTCTTCGACCTAACGTCCCACTAAACACAAGTCAACAAGTTAATCCTGGGGAATTCCAGCTACAGGAAAGGAAAATGTGCTACCTGAAAGATCTGTGGCATCCGCTGGGCAGAAATGTGCTACTGAAAGGGTGATGAGCCCAGATATTTTGAGCTCCAGGTGTGAGCATATTCACAGTAAATAGGAAAAGAACTCCCAATTCAAATTTTTTTTTTATTCTAAATAAAAACCACACTTTGTGCTGAACAATGGAATATAAAAGAATCAGATGTACAACGATTTTAGACATCTACTATTTGGGAAAAAAAGTTTACAAAATATACAAAACTTTACAGCAATAGATAGTAAACACTTAAATATCAGGAGGTCAGTACTTATTAATTTAATGGAAGAAGTTAGACGTCAACAACTCTTCTCTGTTTCATAAGAGACTTTAGCTATTGGGGGAGGGGGGCCAGGTGGGTTGGACCGGGGAAGGGTTTTAAAGAAACATCAAAATCAAAACAGCTTCATTTTCATTCTGATGCTAAGTTTATGATGCATAATCACATTCAAACCAATGCTGTGTGCCCTGCTTCCTGACTCATTTGGTGCAGGACTCAGGGAAAAGGACACGTGGAACTCCCAGATGGGCACAGACTGTGCCACGTAGCCCACTCCCATGCCAACAAATTCAGTGTCCATCTATAAAGGGGTTTAAATTCACTTTGGAAGTTGAGTAGTCTGGGGTCTGGGGAATAGGGCATAGCAGGAAGCCAGAAGAGGAAGAAAATTCATCAGTAGCAAAAACCTGACTGTGAAAAAGATATTTAAGCCCAAAGGTTTGTCCTGGAGACAAAGGGGTATTGATAGAAGAAAGTCAAAAGAACTTTTACCCATCTCCTGGTTCTTAGGGGTCACCTGGCCCAACCCCCACCCCACCTCCTTACTTCCTAACTAGCCATGAACTGTAGGGACTACATGGAGTCTTAAAATTTAGGACCAAATATGAAGGTTGCAGCATCGGTGAGTCACCAATGGGTCACCAGAGTGCTGGGATATTGATCCCTCCTCTGGCCACAAGCAGCCTCTGCTGTTTACCCCCAGTGTGCCATACAACCATTTCCCCCTTGGAAACAAGTTGGGAATAGCCCCATATTTGGTTTAATGCTCTATGATCACCATCTTGAAATTCTCAATAATTTGTGAACAAGAGGGCTCCGCAAATGACATTGCTGGTCCTGAGTACAGAACAAGAAAAGGAGAAAAAGGGAGAAGAGAGGACATTCAAGAGTCAAACAGAATTTGAGAGCAATACAGGAGACAGTACTAAACTGGGCTCCAGGAGAGGGGGTAACAAAATCAAATGAACAGAAGGTCAAAAAAATTAAAACTGCAAAATAAAACGAATACCTTCCCCAGGTATCCTAGACTGCCCTCTGCCACAATACAGTGTTTCAAGTAAAACAACTCAGAAAAGGGTGAGCTAGAGGCAGAGGAAGCAAACATGACTTCAGAGAGGAGTTCATCACGTATGAACATGAGGGACAGGGCTGGGTCAATGAGCCTCATGAGCTAGTGATCCTGTGACAGACATATTTGATGAGGACCAACTGGACCACCCTGATCAACTACAGCCTCAGGAGATCAGGGGTGCAGTTTTTTGTTTAGTGTTTCAAGGGCAAAGTTTCAAGGATCTGCTTTTTGGTTTACTGGCAAAAAGGGAAAACTTCACAGTTTTAAGTTAAGTATACAGACACCCAGCATCCGTGATGCCCTCTGTTAAGGAAAAGGGTTTCTCCAGCATATTTCCGTGCTCTCAGCTACCTGGCTAGGTTCCAGAAATTACCACCCCTCTCAAACTGGCCATTCAAAAATCAGTCCTCACAAATAGTCTGGGAGGGAACATTCATGCTTGAAAAGCTTGGCAGGTACTTGATCGTAGTCTATTACACATTTTCTTCTTAAATTTCTAATGGTCAGTGTAAGGAAGGGAGAAGCCGGTCAGTAATGAAAGGTCTCAACACTGCTTTCCTGATAAGAATGTCCCAAAGGTTCACTGAACACGTTGGATTTAGATGGTCAAAGGGGAGCCTTGAAACTGGCCACTGTGCAAGACCCTTCATCTAATGGTCACCCCTCCAGACAGCCAAGCCTCGCACTCTAACTCTGAGAATTTGTCAGTCCAGGGCTGGGGAGAGAGGCAGCATGTCCAATGGGGATGGAGCTTTGGTTTGCCTGTATGTCTTAATATAGACAAGGACAGGAAGCTTCCCAAGTGTAGGAAGAATGAGAAACTGTGCAAAAATGTCCTTCAAATGACTTGTCCCCCTCAACCCAGTCTCTAATCTACTCTAGGATGGAAGGGGGAGGAAAGGCCTGGAAATTTAACTGGCCCTTACTTTCTAGAACTTATACCTACTGCCTAAAGGGTTCCCTGGGTTTATTATACTAGAGGCTATCTGGAGAAGAAAAGAATTTGCTCATTTAAAAGGTTTGAAAGAATTTGCTCATTTAAACTAGGTTTTCCCCTGTTCCCCAAATCTCTGCCCAGGACTGTCCTCTGGAATATGGCTACTTGCTGGGGAGAAACTCATTTTCCTAAAGTCTTTTAGCCAAAAGAGATGCTGGGTAATATGTACACAAAAACAAAAAATAAATAAATATTTAATGTCCAAGGCGGCCTTGTGAGTTAATTAAAACCACTTGCTTGTGAAACAGCCTGGGGTGCTGCTGAGTCTCACCAAGAGTAGTATCAGGGCTGAGGCCAGGGACTCCCAGAGCTCCCGTGAGCAGGGTGAGGTAGTACGAGCTACTGAGGTGCCACCTTGTGAGTATGTGAGATCAAGGGCCCTCTCCTTCAAGTCTTCCTTGGGCAAGACCCCTCAGAAAACCAACTAAGAATGGAGCCAACTGGCCTTGTAGACTGGGCAGACCCATTCCCCAGCCACCTAGGGAGGGCCTGAACCAGCTGCCATCCAACAGCGCCCCCTGGAGGTGATGCAAAGACAGACCAGGATAAATTCCAGCAGGTCAAAGGTGAGCTGCCAAAGCTCCCATGCTGTTAGCACAAAGTAAACAACAGGTTACCCAACTGGGACAGACAGACAGAACGCACACCCTGCTACACACCACCAGTTACTCAGGTCCCTTTAATCCTGAAGGGCTTGCAGTCCACCACGCCACCATTTCATGGGGTCTTCTCATCTACTCTCAGGGCCAAACTCTTCTGGGTGGGAGACTAGATATAAATTAAGGCAAGGCTGCTGCTGTCAGAGACATCCCCACCTCTCCACCAGGAAACTCAAGGCCAAGGGAGGTGGCTGAAATGACAGGTGACAATATCAAAGTGGTTCCCTGTCCTCTTTGCCCCACAGGGAAGGCCTGACATCCTGGGCCACCATTCCACAATTTTCTTTGGAAAAGGAGAAAAGAGAAACCTCTTTTCCGTCCAACCAGGCTGCCACTTCTGGCAACTCTGCAGGACACCCCTTCTGGCTGGCAAGGACTCATCCCAAAGCTTTCTAAACTAAATAGAAAGCTTTGTCCCAGTTTGGATCTAGCTGCCAAAAGATTTTCACTGTCCAATCAGCAGATTAGGGCCATGGGGCAAGCAGGCACCTCCATCCCTGACACCTTTCCCCTGCCAAGGGCTGGCACTGGAACCTGAGGTGAGCTGCCCTGCTGATTGGTCTTTTCTGAATGACCACACTCCCAAAATGTCTCTCACGGTTGGTTGTCTCAGTTGGTGGCGTGGTGGTAATACCCACAGTGAAAATCTCTCTTCACCTCCTCTATTCAGTGAGGCTGTTGGTTGGATTCTTAGCAGCATAAAACCTAGCAGTAAACTGAAACTACAGAGGCTGGGGAAAGAGACCTAGTTGACACCAACTGCTTGCCTAGATCCCAAAACCAGCCTCAAAAGAATCAAAAACACAGCCCTTTGTGGGCAAGAACAGGTATGGAGGTAAATGCAATAGGGCTGTTGCTTCTCAAAAAAAGTAACAGCTTATGTGCTATTTCTTCTTTTTTCTTCTTTAAACACAACACAAAACAGAATTCCTAGCAAGGCAAAACTGTAACTTCAGCTGGGGAGGGACCAACAGCCGTTAGAAAATCAATGTCCTGGCTGCTACTGGGGAGCTCCCCTGGCTCTGTTGGGACCCAGTCAGCTGTCCGGGTTCTTTTCCGCCTCTTTGGAATGGATAATGTACATGAAGGTCTGCTCGATGGTGAAGTCGGGCGGGAGGCTGCCTTTGTGCACACCGACATGCTTGCTCATGAGGTTAAGGGTGGAACTATAATGGCCACAGACCGTGCAGCGGTACATAAGGGCCCCCGAGTGCGTCTTGAGATGGCACTTGATGGTCGAGCGGCCTCGGAAAAACTTGTGGCACACCTTACACTGGTACGGCTTCTCGCCCGTGTGGATCCGCCGGTGGTAGTTGAACTCACTTGTGTGGGCAAATCTTTTACCACAGACCTTGCAGCTATACTTGCTGTTCCCAGGTTGGCCCTGCAGAGCCAGCTCCTCACTCAGAAACTCCTCTGCTGGCAGCTTCCGCTTCTGGAGAGCTGGGTGCTGTAGCCCAAAACCAGGCCGCACCTCAAGGCCACTGTTGCATTTGTGCTGGCTGACATGGTAGCGATAGGCAGCCTCTGACTTGAAGCTCTGGCTGCACAAGTGGCAGTGGAAGAGGGCGTCTTCCAGACTTTGGTGCACAGCCATGTGCTTCTCTAGAAGATGCCAGTCCACAAAGCTGTTGGCACAGACAGAGCAGGAGAAGACTGAAATGCCGACATGGGAGAGTGTATGCCACATGAGGCTGCAGAGGTTGAGGTGACGCTGGTCACAGATGCTGCAGGCCTGACCCTTCAAGTTTAGATGATCGAGGATGTGGCCCCGGACCACATGGAAATCTTTGGCCAGTGCTTTTCCACAGGCAGCACATTTCAACTCTGGGGAGGCTGTCCCTGAAAACAGACCCAGCTTCCCAGGCAGGGGATCGTTGGGGTGGACAATGATGTTGTTCTCAAATATTCCATCCCGTCGGTGGAGGGTCAGCTGCCACTGGGTAAAAAACTTAGTTTCACACATGTCGCAGGAGAAGAGGAAAATACCAATGTGGGACAAGACGTGGGTCACCCGGGAGTTTCGGTCCTGGAAGTGGGTCTCACAGACCTTGCAGTTGCCTGTCAGCAGGTCCACGTGGTCCCGAGCATGCTGCCGGATCAGTTGAATGTTGGGCTCTAGAACTTTCTTGCATACCTGGCAAGGCATGGCCTTATTCTCCCGATTGTCATTCTCTCCAAAAGTCAGCTCATCCTCAGTGTCATCACTCAGCTCAATCACCTCCTCGGCTGTGCCTATCTCCTCAGTGGGGTCTTCAAACTGCAAGTCATCATCCCCCAGGTCCTCCAGCTGGAGCTCATCCATCTGCCCAAAGCTGGGATCTTTGGGGTGGTCGCTATTGCTCAGGCAGGAGTTGGTCCCAGTGGTAATGTCTATTGCATTGTCAGGGGTGAAGAAGCTGTTTTTACTGAAGTCTCCATTGCTTTGAACTTTGTATGGCTGGCAGGAGCTCGTGCTGGTCTGGATGCCTGTGCTGATAGTGCCTAGGACCGGCTGGGTCACCACACTAGGAATGGATGTGAAAGGAGTAGGGGCGTCATGGTCTTCTGTCTTTGGCGGCAGAGGTGGCTGCAGCAGAGGCAGGCTATGGTTAGTGTCACTGGCAACATTCCTCTCTTCCTCTTTATAGCTTCCTCCAGCATCACTGGGCAACACATAGTTTCTGTCAGCACCAAAGTGCTCCCCACCACCCCGGAGTTCTCCAAGGGGATGGGCAGATTCTGCTGAAGGGCAATTCAGGGTACCAGAGTGGCTCTCACTCGTGCTGGTCAGGGGCTTGGCCACAGCCGTGCTCTCCAGGTCAGGAAAGGTAGAGTGACAGGCCCGGAGGAGGTCCTCCATACCCAGACGCTCAGCCACCTCATAGATGACCCCAACGTTGATCAGGTCAGTGAAGAGCTCTGATGTATAGACAAAGCTCAGAATCTTCTCAAAGTTGGCGGGGGTGATGAAGTCCACCACATAGGTCCTGGCAGCATCAAGCCCAGTATTCAGGAAGAGGTTCTGGAAGTAGCCAGCCGCACAGGCCAGCACAGCCTTGTGGGCTGGAAAGGAGCGGCTCCCCACCACAATGGTGACGTCGCACATGGTCTCTGAGAGCCGGCACTTGTTGAGTTCCTTCAGCAGGTTGTTGGGGTGGTTGGTGCTTTGCAGTTTGATCCTCATGCCCATCTTAGCAGCTCCTACGAAGTTACCTCCTTATTAGCACAGATAATCTGTGGACAGCAAAAGAAAAAGATGGATGGCTAAACACATTCCTGCGAGAGAGGGGCTCTGCAGGAGAAAATACCACTGTTCTGAACACTTCCAAGCCCCCAGTAGACAGCAGGACTGAATGGAACTCCACTCTGGTGGAGGCAAGGACAACACTAATGACGACACAATGACATCTCTCCCTGCATATATCCAAATATGGAGTCATCATGACAAAACCCAAGAGGACTGAAAAAAATCTGACAGCTTGGTCTTAAGAGTTGGTAAGAGTTTGTAGGGCTGGTTGGACAGAAGCTAGTGCCCAGAGCCCAGCCAGAGGCACGTCCCTTGGACACATTTTTTTTTTTTTTTTTTTTGAGACAGAGTCTCGCTCTGTTGCCCTGGCTATAGTGAGTGCCGTGGCGTTAGCCTAGCTCACAGCAACCTCAAACTCTTGGGCTCGAGTGATCCTATTGCCTCAGCCTCTCGAGTAGCTGGGACTACAGGCATGCACCGTCATGCCCGGCTAATTTTTTCTATATAGTTTTAGTTGTCCGATTAATTTCTTTCTATTTTTAGTAGAGACAGGGTCTCGCTCTTGCTCAGGCTGGTCTCAAACTCCTGAGCTCAAGCAATCCGCCCGCCTCGGCCTCCCAGAGTGCTAGGATTACAGGCGTGAGCCACCGCACCCAGCCCCTTGGACACATTCTTATTCTTCGGCTCAAAATTTGAGCAACTGGCTCAAATTTTTCTTACATTAATTTCCTCCTAAATACAAGCTTTCCTATCTCATTGAGTATATTCTCTTCCTTCACAATGCCAAATGTCATACGCATACTTGAACACAGTTATCAGAGCTCCATTAGCTACTGAGGAAAAGATAAGGGCACTCGATTTTTTAGTTTTCTGTCACTGCTGTGTCCTCTCAGCCCCTAAATAAATCTTACTTTCTTGAATTTCCATCTCTCTCTACCTATACTACATGCCTGCTCTCTGGCCTTTCTATAACCCAGCCACCCCCAATACTGCTCTAACACATTCCCTGTATTCTGTGGATGAAGTTACAACACCTCAGAACCGAAAGAAGCAAAGCAAAGTAGAACACAACTGGTAGTATTTAATATTACTTGAATATATTTTATTCCTTTTTACTATCCTTTTCAGGGTTTATGCTTATGTTGACCCTGTATCAACAGATTTACTTGATGCCATAAGACATCTGATTGTTTAGGTAAGAGTCCTAGAGGCTTGTTCGATACCACTTTCCCCCTTTTCTCCTGCACGCCTGAGGAAGAAGAGCTGGATGCATTCTTGTTCAGTCTCAGACTCTCCCTGAGCAACACAGCCCCCTGCCTCCATCTCACCAGATTCTAGCAACAACTCCCAACTTTTTCTGGGGCCCAGGAAGCTTCTGAGTATTGTCGGGTACCAGCCAAGCATCTCCCGGGCCCCAGTGGCCACCCATCAACAGTCGGCGGGTCGGGGCACTGGGTAGCCTGGGCCGGGGGCGGGAAGGGAGGGTCGGAACTTCGGAGGACACCCCAACAACCCGATGGCTCCGCGTTCCCCACTCCGGAGAGCCGCATCCAGGAGGGAAGGGCGTTGCACCGGGCTGAGGCACCCCATCTGGGGGCACGAAGCGTCTCAGTCCCTCCACAAACAGCGCAGGGTTCACCCGGGCGACCTGGGCGGGGGCGCGGGGCTGGATAGGGAGCCGCGGGAAGGGCGGCGGGGCCGGCCGGTCTCGGCGCGCGAGCGAGGAGGATGGTCGGGCCGAGAGGAGCGGGCAGGAGGGAGCCTGCGAGAGCGACAGAAAGCCCGGGCTGGGGCAGCCCTCGGCCCAGCCGCGCTTACCCGGCTCCGCGGGGCCCCGAGCACCATCGCCGCCGCCGCCTCACACAAAGGCCCCGGCCCTCCGTGCCCGGCCCGACGAGGAGGCGGCGCCGCCGGCCGCGGCCAGACTCTCCATCCGCCGCGCGGCTCGCCGCGCCGGCCCGGGCCGCCCCGGCCGCCCGGCCCGCAGCGCCCCCCGTCGTCCCGGAGGAGGCAGCGCCCCCCGCCGCCCGGGAGGAGGCAGCGCCCCCCCATGGCGGGGCCCCGCGGAGCCCAGCGGGCGCGTGCCGGCCCGGAGCCTGGCTTGGCCAAGCGCTGATCCACGTGCGGAGGACCAGTCCCTCCGCGCCCTGGTACCTGAAGAGTAGAAACACCTTTCCGGACTCTCATCGTCTCCCCTGTTCTGCGCTCACAATTCCAAAAGCTTCTCAGAATGTCCGCTGTTGTAGTTTTACAAAAAGTTGTAAGATTATTTGATTAATGAGCTTCCTGAAGGTAGGGATCTGTGACTTTGCACACGACTGTGTCTCCACTCTTACCACACTTCTGGCACAGATGATAAAAGCTTAATGAAGCCTGTTTGAATGAATGAATGATGGAGCACTTGAGGCTAGACCAGTAGAAGCCTTCTGATAATCCACTGCTGTCCCTCCTTCCATCTAGACGATGAAATGAAGGAAGTCACAGGATCCCACCGTGCTTTGTTGGCACCTCAGGCCTGTTTCCTGAAGCCTGTCCTCCCTAACTCTTTCTAGAACTCGATCACTCTGCCTCTCCCCTTTCTCCCAATTCATCTTTTCAAATGCTCCTGCCCAAGAATTGTCATCAAACCCAAACTACCTATCCGGCCTGCTTCTACCCCAACCCAAAGACATTATACGTCTTGGTCACCCCGCTCTCCCTCCTCACTACAGAGGCAGCCCTCAGGCTCCAAGACCCTTCAGTTTCACCCTCTCTCCCGGCCGATCCCATCCCCTGCCTGACAATAGCAGCAACCAAGCACAAATCCCCAGGACAGGCATATGGCAGGGTTCAGTCCTTCCTTGATGGATAAATGGGAAGGAGGAGACACACAGGATGTTGCCAACTGATCTAAGCCAGTTTGGCCACTCAGCAATTGTCAGTTCTCTTGATGAATTTGGGAGATTGTGTGCCCTTCTTTCCACAACCTTACTAACTGGTGGCAGATTATACTGGAAGAAAGCACTATACCAAATGCTGCCTAACATGTAACATTGATTAGCTAAAAGACACAAAAACAGCCATAGAACCTGTTCTTATAGTTTGGGGGTGAGGAATCTCACTTTGCCATTTAGTGAAAGGGTCACTTGGAGGCTGATACAATGTTCCAATGGCAGGCCCACCTCCCACAGCTGGGCAAGGTGACCGAGTCCCCCTGAAGTGGCACATCACACAGCCAGCAGGCTCCAGACTCTAGAGACATGAGACTGCAGGGCTTGCAAGTTCAATCTTTCTGACCAACTGCCTCAGCCATCTGTGAGGTGTTGACCCAGTAAACTTCACATGCTAACAAACCACCAGAAGATGTAGATGAAAGTTTATAGCGTTTATACTAAAATCTTTTTAAAGTAAATCGCCACACAGGCACAATCACGCACATACACAAAGCTAAATGGAGAAGAAAGGGTCAAGAATTTAGTTGAGGTCTTGTTGACCAGGTCTCCTTAGGCATCAACCTCTTTACAACAGGAAGGGGAGGGTCAGGAGCCCTTCATACATTCTCCAAGTACAAAAACAGGAATCTGATTAAAAATTTGTCTTCATTTTCCCTGGAGTCCCCAGTATTGCAATATTTGCCAGTCCCACCAGAGAGCAACCTTTCTGCATTTATGCTCTTCCTTGGCCAAGCAACTGTCTCATCTCAGCATGTATGCCTGACTCCCTCCCACCAAGTCTGAGCAGAAGCAACTCTTGAAGCTTTCATTACCCAAAGAAATTCCCCAGACTCTGCAAAATGTCACCACTTTTAAACCCCGTAGATAAACAATTTTGAAAAGTCAAAGAGATGACTCACTGGAGAAAGGCTGTAGGATCTGGAGTGGGGGCATTCTTTGAACTCTGGCCATAAAGCTGACACTAGTGACGCTGGGGCGAGCTCTCCCTCCTTTCCCTGCCCCCCCCCCCGCCACCACTGAACAGCTATCAGTCCAAAGTGGCCCCAGTCAGGTTTTGGGAAGATAGAACTTTCACTGGAATGCAAGAACTGCAGCAAGTTGCTTCTGGCTGTATGGCCCTGTCCTCACACTGCCTTGGAAAATCTGAATATCAACTTTGCGTCAGTGAACTTCAGGGGTGTAATAACGTCCCCTGTGGCAGGCTAAGATAGGGAGCCTGAGGATTTCCCAGGCTGTTCCATTAGGGTACAGAACCCACCCTGGGGTCAGTGGGCTGTGCTGTTTGGCATCTCAGATTAATAAGAGAAACCCATAACCACACATACCACATTTAAGTGTCTTACACATTCTGGGGACTTCTAGACCAAAGCTGCAGGGGCCAGTAACAGGCACCTTGTAGAGGAGTCTGAAATAAATCTGGTCCCTTTATAATAACTGAGGCAGCAAGTTAATGCTGAGGGTATCTGCTCCTCTCTTTCTTGGCCTCTGCAGTAACTTCCCTGTCCACCCCCAATCCTAGCTGGATCAAGTTCTGTTTGCTTGTCCGCAGCCCTGATAGATTGTAAACACTGTGTATAGGTCACCATCTCATCCTCAGGATCTGTCACAGAACCCATTCTCGGAGACAGAAAAATGGTACGGTGTTATAGATTCATCCTCCTCCCAGTGGCTGGATCTTTGCACAGACTTGATCCTCACCTCCTCTCTAATTAAGTAGGGTCAGATGCAGGGACTGATGTCTAATAGTCACATCCTAGTAATACAAACAAGCTATTCAGAATATCTGGTTTTTCTTTATCTGAAGCTGGTCTGTAAAAATCTTTGAGTGTTAGAAACCATCTTGCAAATTCATTTATGTGTTCTTTTAATCACTAAAAATCTAATACTAATTGTGCAAAGCACTGCGTAAAGCATTATTAAGGAAATAGATATGTATACAAAATAAAGATACTTCCATTTAAGTATGATGTGTATACCACATGTGTGTATTTATGTATGATGTAGCTAAATAGTCAAGAAAAAGAAAAACCTACTAGCCAAATAAGCAAACAAATACATCACATCGCTCATGTAAAAATCCTTTATTGTTGAGGAGTAGAGAGAAACATTATATTTTTAATGTAGGACACTCTACAGTAATCTATAGACGATGTCCAGTGGGATTGGGGATATTCATTACACTGTTTCTATGCCAGGCTGGGTAGAAGAGATGGGGAAGGAGTCACAGCACAAGAATGTTAAAATAATAGGGAAGAGAATGGGAAACAGGAGAGCATGCATCTGGGGGTTGGAACGGGGAGACAGTGTCTTCATGGGGCATCCAGGGATCCAGACGTGAAGTGTTGAGGACCAAGAAATCCCCGAAATTACATCTCATGTCCTGTAAAACTCCCACTGACCACCCACAGGGGAGCTGGGGGGAAGAGGAGGGGTATCTGTAAGGGAAGAGAGAGAACACGGTAGTCTTAACCCTCAGCTTTCCCTGCTGCCTTTGAGCTAGAGGACTGAACTCTCCTAGCAGCAGGGGCTTGCACCTTCCCAGCTGTATTTATCATGCTAGTCTACACACCTGTGCACATGGCCTGTGGGGCCCCTGCTACCTGAGCACCCCAGGAGCCAGGCATACACATAGGTCCTAGGTACCCTGCTACTAATGCTCCCCTGCCTTGCCAGTCCCTCCTCTTCCTAGAAACCTCCCAGAGGAAGGACAGGCTCAGGGATCACTTCCTTTTTCAGCAGTTTCACATGAATGAAATAAGATGACACAATGATCTGTGTTGATCCATCTCACCTAATCTCCTTTAAACGCCGGGGCTCCCGGGAACCTTATGTCCTATTCTGCCTGGCGCCTAACAGGTTGAGAATGCTCCATGAGTGGTGAGATTATGAGGCTGCAATTATGGGCCTGGTCCCTCTGAAAGAGCCTGGATTCACAAGGAAGCATAAAAAGTAGATTTCTACAATGCACTTGTTTTTGCCATTTGTATAAAATACTATGGCAAAATTGCACTGTAATTATCTTTATGGCCAGTGCCTAATGCTGGAAGAGAGTATGTCATCCAGATATAACTGACCATATAATTATCTGGCCAACGGCAGGACCGAAATAACCATCTAATGAGAGCAAAATGATACGGTAAGTACCATGTAATCAGCGAGTTACAGTTATTACAGCTCTTTGTGCCTTCTCACCCAATACCAAATGGGGGGCTAGACCCAGTCTCTGGTCCCGGGTGTCATGCATAGGCAGTATCAAGAGCTGGCTCCTTGGGTCTCGGGCTTGCCACCTTGAGACCAATGAGCGTGGGTAATAGGAATACAGGGTGAGAGGCAGGAGTCTCTCTGTGATTATTGAGACTTCCCCATCCCTCTCCCTCTCCTTTTCACCCCCCTTCTTTGGAAGCTAGTGAAAAGAAAGCCATCAGTAGAGCTGCTATTTCTGTGTGTGGGAAGATAGTGTCAAGGCGGAAGTTTCTGTGTTTTGACTAGACACTTCCCTGGAGGACTCTCACACTTGCATACAAGTGAGGAAGCCGTCAGCCCACTCAGGCCTGGGGTCCAGCCCAGACAGCTCTAGGCAGGCAGACCAGAGCCAGTCAGGGGAACACTAGGACATCCCCCACACCTCCCTAAGAGGAATGATTATAATAAAGCTCACACACAGCGCTGTGCAACAGGCGCTGTTTTGTACACTACCTATACTCAATCCTCAAAACCACAACCTTGCAAGATACTATTATTACCTTCATTGTCAGAAGAGGAAACTGAGGCCCAGAAGGGTTATGCAATTTGGCCAAGGGGATACAGCTAGAGAGTAGCAGATCCAGGTTTCAGATTCAGGCCATGCTCTTTATCCATTATGCTATACAAAAAGACTAAGGTATGGTTTCCAGCTACTCCCAACTAGGTTTCAGAGATCCTTGCATTTCTCCCTGAACCACCTTTGGGTATAACTACATTCTGGGCCCAGAAACCTGGGATTCTGAATGATCTGAAGGGTTCAGCCTACCTGGGAAACAAACACTTCCCCCTGTGACTTGGATGTAATACCTGTCATTATCAGATGATGACCGCTCCATCTTTTGTACAGATCACAAGAGAACGGAGTTCAGACAACTGAAGTTGCCAATCAGAGAAGCCCCAGGGGAACCCCGGTCTCCCCATCTCCCACCACTCACTCCTTCTGCTCCATAGTCAGTGGGGATCCATGATACACAGGATGCAGAGATGAAAAAGAGGGATGGGTAGTATGCACGCACATGTGCCTCTAAGTGTCTTTGTGTTTGACCAACAGTGTTCTGGGGCACTGGCAGTGTATTTTAGGGGAAATTGATGAGCATTAATGCCTGTAGCATCAGAGGAACCCCACCCCCACCCCCAACACAGTCCCCTCTCCTCTCTCCAACCAACAAGCCTTACCTCATTCTGCATCAGGGGAATACTTGAGGGTGCCAAGGCTGGGGATATTCTTTTGATTCACATCAGTAGGAGTATCTAGGGTAAACAGTATGGTTAGGAGGGGATTTTTTGAATGTGACCTTCACTCTGACCCAACAGTGAAGGGCTGGCTATGAAGGGCAGTGTTAGAAGACAGAGTTGGGAGAATGAGGAGGCAGCAGGACCTCCTTGTCCCTCCCTCCCAGCTGCGGCAGGACTACCTAATAAAGGTTGTCCTGCTCTGCTGTGGGGGGTGGGGCTTGACTGTGGATCCAAACTGATTGCTAAGAAGGGGCCCAGGAACCCTCACTAAAGCTAAGAAAATTCCTGTCATTCCCTCTGGTGACAAATATGAGGCACTTGACTTCTGTCAAACCCTCGCCAGTACCCCAAACCCTTCCACTGTACCTCCACACACTCCTACCTGGCTGCATGTTCCTCTTGCCCATAAGTCCCACAAAGAAGTCATGCATGTCACCTGCAGAAAAGGGCCAACATTGTCAACAGTGACAGTGAGAAAGTGGTGCATTTCCCCAGACATGTGTCAACACTTCCAAGATTGGGTTTCTGTTCTCTGTTCCTCCATCTTGCCACAGCTTGACTCCCCGTAGTTAGCAGGCCTATTTCCTAAGCCCACTCTCTCCGCCCATCTCTCCCTTCTCTACATTTCAAGGAATTCTCTGCCCTAGCAGTTGCCTGGCTTAGAATCTTCAGTGGCACCAGGAGAACTTCTTGTTTCCCAATGACTAGTCAGTGGAGGGAGAGTCCACCACGTCCCTCACACCTGCTTCCTCCCTCATTCCCTCTCTTTCAGGAAGGATGGCTGAACAGGTGTCGCTGGCATATTGTTTGCACCAGCTGAGATGGGGCCAGCCGAAATGGCCCCGGACCCCATGCACACGGAGCTCTGGGCAAGTGGTCAGCAGATACAGGCAGAGAGAGGAGGCTACTCACGTTTCTGGGGAAGTGACGATTCCTTAGGATCTGTGAAACCAAGAACGATTGTGTAAATGGGGAGAAGAAGCTGGAAAGTGACTACCAGAGGGAGGTTCAGATCACAACCCTCACAGATTCACTAAGCCATCCCCCATCTCCCTCCCATCTGAAAGGGTCTCCAGACTTATCTAATCTTCAGAATCCTGCCCCTCCCACTCCTCTCTCTGCAGCCACTTCCTACCAAGGCTAGCCTTGCTCAGCACTTTGAGCAATCCCTCCAGAGAGACCGAGCGGCTGCCGTAGAGTCTCCGGAGCAAGGACGACGGGGGCAGCTGGTAGAGATTCGAGTCCTTCTGGGGGAGAAAAGCAAAGAGGGCTGACATAGGAGGCTGACACCCAAATCCACTCATTCTTTTCCCACAAGAAACAGCCTCTTCCTGAGCCCATCTGAATGGGCTGAATCTGACATCCTATTCCTTTCAGGATTCCCTCTGGTTTACACTTCAAGAGAAGTGGGCACTCGAAGTGTGGTCTGTGGACCAGCAGCACCAACACCACTGGAGAGCTTGTTAGAAATGCAGAATCTTGGTCCTACCCCAGACCTTCTTAGACAGAATCTGCATTTTAACCAGACCCCCAGGTGATTCATGTGCACAATGAGGTTTGAGAAACCCAGGTGAAGGAAAGTCATTGGGCATCTTTATGGGCTGGCCAGCTGTCCTGGTTTGCTCAGGACTAAGGGCTTCCTGGATGTGGGACATTCAATGTTCATACTGGGACAGTTGATCATGATATATCCAAAGCTCAAAGGGGACTGTCCCCTGAGGCCCCATCCCAGCTCCTGCTACCTCTCAGTATGAAGGGCCATAGTTTTTTTTTCTCCCTGGCATAACAGGAACCTATTTGTCCGTGGATGTGGTTGTCCCCACTGAGTGAGTTAACCATGATTTCCCCTGCTTCCAGGAAAAGCCCATCAGACAGCAAGTATCCTGTGGTCTGTGTTCCATGATTGAGTCACAGACAGGACTTGATCCTGGGACGGTTGGCGACAGGCAGCCAGGGCATGTCTGTACCCTGAGATTCCTCCACTCTGCGCTATGTCCATGGATGTTTTTCTCCGTTCTTCCACTGCTTCTCACTCCTTCTTCTTCTCCATGGCTTTCTGCCTCTGTCTTCCTCTCCCTATCCCCTTTCTGCCCTGGGTCTAGAATTTCAGGAAGGCAATATGCTCAGAAGGGCCCCTCTTCTCCTGTGCCCCACTGAATCCCAGATTCTGGAGCTGCTGCCCAGGAGGGGCTTTTGACTGTCCTTGTGATTCTTTTTAGCAACTTGGGCACAGCAGGATGGTGGGCATACACCACACACCCAGATAATTGCAGCTGCAGAGAGACAATGACAATTATCATGTTTGAAGATTCTCACCTTGAATCTCAGTGCCTCTCCCTCTAGAGCTCAGGTGTCCTTGGGCTGCTGTGCACACGCAGAAGTGCATTTACACAGGATGCATCCCAATACATGCCAACCTGGTTGCCTAGGTGCACATATATCCTACCCTCCTCCTGCCCCAATTCCCTCGTCCTTGCAGACCCTCGAGGAGGAGTAGGATAGCAATCCCTCCCTTCCATTGGCCAAGAGGGGCAGAGGGGACATCTCCTTGCCCGAGGTCCTGCAGCAAGTTTGTCTCAGAAGAACCCAGATGCACTATTCCAGGCTGGAATTCTGAGGCTCCGAACACAGTGTCTAGCCAATTTCTGGCATGCCTTCTGCGTTTTTTGAATGGGGCACAACTGCTGCCACCTGCAAGGCTGCCCTTGTGATCTCTCTCTTGGCCCAGCACATGGCTTCCAGGCAGCCATTTTTCCCAAATTATTCAAATACTCTGCCCACCTCCTGTGATGAGATGCTAAACAGATTTGAGCTGGAGAGGCATTTAGACTTCACACACTGAATTTGTAATGAAAGTCCTACCTGTAATCATCTTAAAAGCATTTGTACCAATGTAATTGCTGTCATTTCAAAACCTTGAAAAGACTTCCTCCTTGTTCTCCCCTTATCCCCCTACCCTGACAACTCCTATTCTGCTTCTTAGAGGAACTTTGGAAATTGGAGCTCAACCTGCTTTTCTGTTTTTTGTTTTCTTATCTTAAGCAGATGATAGAGGTGGGCAAGGGAGAGGACGGAAGGAAGGTGTTGGGATCTTAGAAGCACCTCAGGTTACCAGGGGTGGATGAGCAGAGGATAAGGGAATTTATTTGCATTTTGAAAATAAAATAATATACATAACTGTTAGGTAAAATAGCATACAAATGACTATTTGGGAAAGAAAGTCTTACTGTGTTTCATACCATCCAGGGAATAGAGAAGATCTGTCCCTGTAAAGGGACAGAACCTGAGCTGGACCATAAGGAACCTTAGCCCACCCTAGCTCACCCCTCACAATACCATCCAGTCATCAAATCCCCAATCAACCAACCAGACAACATATTCCTAGGGCACCTTTTTATGTACGAGGTGTCAAAGACAGACACTTACAGACACACCCGGAGACAGTGTCAGGGAGTGCCAAATACATGCTAGACACACGAGAGGACCAGACAGGTGGAGAAATCCAAAGGGAGACAAAATGCCCTCTGATGGATAACCCACCTAGCTCCTCACCTGCCCACCCACTTCCTCGCCACAGCTGCCCAGACAGGCAGAGCCCCAGGTTCCCATGATGTTCCCAGTACTCTGCCAGAGGGTGACTTACCTTGCTGTGGCCCCCGCTGGGCACCACCTGCTCCTGTGACTCCTCACAGACAGCCCCAAAGCTCTGAGCCAGGCTGAGGGCCAGGATGGCTGCAAACAGCAGGGTGCTCCTCATGGTGCCTGGGAGATCAAAGGGACAGGACCCGGGTGTGGGGGGAGAGGAGGAGGATACAGCAAGGGTGAAATGCAGAAGACATTCATGATAAGCAGCCTGGCTTGACTCTGCTTCCTCCACTCTGTTCTAGAGAGAGCGTGGAAAGGATCTCTGAGCAGGAGTACAGCCTTGGGCTCCGTTTCCCTGCTACCCCACCAGATATGTCCCCAGAATGTGACCCCAGGAATGATCAACAGTGCACTAGTGCCAGGGGATTCTAGCTCCCAAGGAAGATGATAAATTTATAGTACATGCACTGGTCTGTTTCTATAGTCAGCCTGAGGAGGGATCCTGAGCGCTATTTTCCAGTGCTGGATAACCCTGAGACTTGGCAAAAACTTTCCGGTATGGAAGAATCGGTCTGCACCGACAGGCTCCAAACATTAACCAGCTCTCAACCCTACAGGTGCTTTCTGCTCATCTTCTCAGTACCCTGCTCCCCTATCAAAGGCTGCCATCTCCTTCATTCCGTCCTGACTCTGTCTCCTGTCCCTTGGTGCCAGCTCCAGTCTGACATTCTCCCGCTCACCTACCTGTGGAGCAGCTCTGTGCCGGGGGCTGGACGGTCTGGCAGGATCAGGGAGCCGACTGGTAGCACTGCCTGCTCCCCACACGCTAGTGCTGCCAGTGCTGCTGCGAGGAGAGACACAGAGTGGAGGGGATCTGGGGAGGTGGCAGGAACTCAGTCCCAGCTCCCTGATAAAGGCTCTGGGAAGGTATGGGGGAACCGAGGGGAGGGACTGAGAGTCACCAATCCCAGGGTGGCTGGAGGGGAGGGGGAGGCTGGTGGGGAGGAAGGAGGACGCAGACTGCAGCCACACACCCAGACACACACACATGCGTGCGCACATACACACACCGCAGACCCAGCAGTGAGCTGGAGTTGTCCAGCAGCCTACTTTCTAACAGCACATGAGTCGGGCACTCTAAGGAAGGTTGCATATGATTTGCCACAAAATTCCCACGCCTGGTCTAGTCAATAGGTATGGACCCTGGGCCTCTTTCCCCTCCTGGTTCACCCAGCAGCTCCTTGCCCTTTAAACCTTCAAACTTGACTGCCAGGCTGGAACAGCATCAGGCAGGTGCCTCCCTGCCCCTGCCCCCACCAGGACGAGCAGGCTTAGGCCCCTGAGGATTGGGAGGCAAGTCTGGCATCTCCTCCAGTCCTCATATCTCCCTGTGTCCTCCCAGTGGGGGCTGCCCCATCACATTGGCCCCGCACCGTTGAGTGCCATACTTCTCCCCTCCTCCCAAATGCAGAAACCTCCGGTGTTGGCCTCCCTCCGCCCTCCCCAGTGCTGATGTCTCTCCCACCCCACTCCTTCTTGACCCCAGAATCAGCTGGACTTAGTTGCATCCTTTTAGAGCTCTACCTTCTATCCCTCCTGCTGTGCTCTCAGAGAGGAGGAACAGAACCAGTGGCCCAGCTGCTCCCCCACCCCACCCCTGCCCCAGCATTGATCTCTTAATCGCTTCCTTTTTCTCACAGTTACATTTTTTCCCACTCTAATCTATCTCCCAGAAGCTCAGGCATTTTCTCCTCTGAACTTTCAAGCCTCTTGTTCTTCCCTCGCACAGATGAGGGGGATTATCTGCTCATGTCCCACCCAAGGGAGAGAGCCCAGAGCAGAGCCAGAGTCAGGACCAGCGCCAGAGCTAGAGAGAGATGCTACTGCTGGATCAGACACGGGAGATGCAAAGGGGAAGTCGCTCAGAGCCCATGTTCGTGACGGGTGCAGGGTGCTTCAGCATGGAGCAATCCATTTGATTTTCATCACCACCACCATGTAAGTAGGAAATATTCCTATTTTTCACATGAGGAAACAGGTCCAGAATGTTCAGTCACTTGCTCCGGTACATATGGCTACTAATCAGTGGAGAACAGCTACAAATTCTGGTTTTTCTTGCTCTAAATCTCCTGTTCTTTTTACTGCACTGGCGTAAATTTTGAGCTGTGAGGTAACAGTTAACTGTCCCAGAGGAAGTGGGTGGCCCACCTCCCCCAAGAGACTTGGGACCTTCTACATCTTGGGATTGGGAGAGAACTGTATCTCTACCTCATATTTGCTACAAAGACTCCTGCTTAATGAGGTCTTCCCCAATCTCCCTATTCTATTTAAAATTTCCACCACCCCAGGCCCATATATCCTGCTCCGGCTTTTTCCCTTTGTGCACTTGTTACATCCAACATGTTTAGCATTTTTCTTATTGATTGTCTCTCTACGACACCCCCCAATAGAATGTAAGTGTCATGCCAGCATGTATCCCTTGCTTTATAGTGTTGGGCATATAATAGGTTCTCAATAAAAATTTATTTCTAAAACAAAAAAAGAAGCCAGAGCCAAGCTTCTTTTACCTCAGTCTGAATCATGGCGTCTCCATGGAGCCTCTCAAGGGCTGCTGGGGTCCTGAAGTGTTTGTCTCCCGGTCCACCTCCCGGGACTTGGACCATACTGAGGGAAGTCACTCTGGCTACACAAGGCCCTGTGTTCATCCCAGAGTGAGGGCAGCAGCTGGGTCTCAAGGCTTCTTTATTATGTGAGATGCCAATGGGGGCTCATTAAAAGCTTCTCATTACATGGCTAATTACTGTGTGGGCAAAGAACATGGGCTAGGACCCAGGGTTGGGAGCATTTGGTGAATGAAGACTAGAAGTGAGAAGCTGTTTACATGCAAATGGCATGACTGGTTCATTCCTTTGAGAAGCTCAGCTGCTGTTCCTAATTGGACCCAGACATCTCCCCCCTCCTCCTCTACCACCCCAACCAATCTGGAGATGGAGGCCCAAGCTAGGCAGGCTGGAGGGAGTTGGGTGTGCAAGGAGGAGGTGCTAGACCAAGAGCTAAGGAACAAAGGCCTCCTGGGTCCGATCTTTCCATCAACCCCTTTCCCCTACCAACCCATCCATCCCTGCCCCAAGCCCTGGCACCAGGGAAGCAGGGCTTCAGCAAAGGTCCACCATAAATAATGTCCTTTGATGATGCAGCACCTCACAGAGGATGGCAGGAGCCAAGGGTGGGGGGAGCAAGGAGATGTCAGGGAGAGCTCAACACCCCTTGATCTCAGGGATTAGCAAAGGCTTGAAAGAGCTGATGCCCATATTAAAGAGCAGATGATGAGGGAGAGAGGTATTGGAGGGCTGGAGCAGGCCGGGCTGCACATGAAAAGCGGGTGTTGCAGCTATAGAGCACCTAGGCGTTTTTTCTTAGAACACACCTACTCTTTACCTCAGCCACATCTCAGATGCTGTCCCTGGCCTAGAGGAGCAGGGTGCTTGGAGTCCAGGGTCCCTAGCAGCACTACCCCCTGTAACGCCCCTTCTATGTTGTTAGGGTGGGTTGAGGGTGAGGCCAAGGAAAGGGGTGTACAGTTGTGCTGAGTTGAGACAGGTTAGTAGGCAGTTCACTAGGGGCTAGAGGTGGAGGCAGGCCCAGCACGTGATTATAAGCACGAGATGGCCTGAATATGTCCGCCACATGCACAGCTGCAGTCCCTCAGCATCCTGGAGGGGTGCTGGGAGTGAGGATGGTGGGTCCAGGGCCATATGAGACACTGAGTGAAAAAAAACAGTGAAGAACAGAAGGATGGCAGCTTCTAAGTCCTGCGGCCGAAAGACAGCTGGAGAAAACCCACACAGCAAAGAACAAGAGCCCCCAGAGCCTGGTGATGAGATGAACTGAGTTCGGAGAACGGAGCTAGGGCTGGTTTAAGCTGCGAGACCCTAGAATGGCTCCTCACGGTGGTTAGGGGGACCCAGTATGGCTTGTGACCCTCAGAGGCTGAAATAAGCTGGATTTTGAGAGTGCTGGACTGGCTGAGGAGAAAGATGGCTGGGAGGGGAGGGGTGGGGACGAGGGCTGGAAGCAGAACTCCAGCTTCTCCCATAGTGATGGAGCCGATGCCGGCCCTGAGACACAGGTGGGGAAACCGAGCCCTTATGTGCTTCAGGGGATGAAAACACACACTCCTGGGCTCCAGAAGAGAAGAGAAGAGAGGCAGAGACAGGAAAGAGGAAGAGGAAGGCAGGGATAGAAGAGTAAAGGAGAAGGAGAGGAGCCCCTATCCTTCCTTGAACCAGCATCCACCCCCATGACTGATGCAGGGAGGAAAGGAGGGACACCAGGGACCCTCGCCCTTCCGCTCCTGCCATCCCCAGCCCAGGGAGCGTCAGCCCTGGGGAAGGAAAAGCAGGGTAGGGAGCAGCAGCTGCATATTCTCCTGAAATTGCTTCTGAAAATGACCAGACACTTCACTGGGAAAGTGACGACAATTTGGGCCCTGGGAGCAGGAGACTAGGCGGAGAGCGGGGGCAATCAGGCTTGGGTCACCAACCCCTTCTTGGTCAGACAGGCTCTTCCCGGCCTAATTCTGAGAAGTGAAGGATGGGGGAGCTGCTGTGGGTGGGGAAGGCCAGCCAGAACCTGAGCTACCCCTGCTCTGGACACAGCCCCTCCACACTACAAGGCAGGCTCTGGCCCCTCACCCACTTGGGAACAGCTGACTCCCTGGGTCCTATCTCAGCTCAGAGCAGGGTGTACCAGAAGCACGGGGCTTGTGCTCAGAAAGCAAGATTAATCTGCGGGAAGGAAGAGGAGTTAATCAGGCCTCCCTTTGCAGCATGATTACCTGGGGCCCTGAGCTGCCTACAGATGGAAGTTGAGGTGGAAGGAGACCCCAGCCTCAGGGCACAGTGAACTCAGGGGAGGAGACAGGGAAGCGGCAGGAAGGTAGAGATCACAAAAGGAGGAAGAGACATCCAGAGACAGAAACAAAGGCAGCCCTTTGTAAGCTCTCACAGAAGACAGATCTAAATTTTAATGTGAATATACAAGCAGCTTGTTCCCCAAAGGTACGGACCAGGATGGTGAGAGGCTGAGATGAGGCAGACTCTATGAGGAAGTAGACATGAAGGGGAGTGGAAAAATATTTAAAGCATTATATAAAATATTACCTATTAATATTAGAGCCCACAGAAACAGGAACAATGAGATGGTGCGAGACAGCTGAAATCAAGAAAAAGATAATAATGATGACACAGGGGAAACAAAGGAAGACAAGAGGAAAGGGGTCAGGTCACAGGGATGGGAGAATCTCCCCCGTCAATGCCACCAGCTGCAGGCCCCAGCTGTGGGACAGTGATGAGCCAGGTAACTGCTGGCAGTAGCCTGGCATCTTGGGTCTGCGGAAAGAAAGGGGGTGGCAGGGAGGCCTCTGGGATGCAGCCCTGTGCTGAGCTTGGGGGTGGAGGGGCGATGGAGCTCCTCGGTATAGGGGGCCCTGCATTCCGCAGCTCACCTCAGCTTTCATGAGCCCCCCAGCCTTGGGCTTCTTTTCAGACTAAATCTCCAAAGGATCCCAGTTTCCGCCAAGGCAGGGATCCTCACTTCTTTCCTTCAGGGACACACTTAATGAATCAGCCCATTGGCCACCTGAGACCTGAGCCCCATCTCCGATGCCTCCCTCCCCTACCCCAGTCTCTCCAAACCCCCTCAGAGCTCAGCCGGTCAAGGAGCCCAGAGACAATTTCCCTTCCTTTCCATTCTTATTGTCTGCACTGGCTGGCTCGGAGCAGCCTGAGGGAGGGAAAATGGCGTGGGGGAAGGGGTCTAAGTACAACTGGGTGAGAAGACGGGGGAACAGGGATCCATCCACACTGACTTAACCTTTCAGAAGTCACATGTTTTATTAGTGGGCAAAGAGGCTAAGGGTGGGAGGAAGCTACTTTTCGAGAAGAATACTGGAAGGGCTTGGGGAAAAGGTCCTCTTCACGAATTCTTCAATCTCCAGGCCCACCCCACCATCGGAGGGGTTAGACATGAGATCCTCCCACGCAGGTGGGCAGAGGGGGTTTAGTGCTGGTCCAGGAGGAAGAAGCTGCTATCTCTGCTTTAGGCCCCTCCTCCTCACTGCACAGTCACCTCCAGGCAATTACTCCCCTTCTTCTTGCAGCTTAGCTTGCTGTTCCCATCACCTCTTGGGCCCGGGATGACCTTGACAGTCACACTGCCCTCCTTGAACCTCACCAAGAACCTGGAGGAGAAACAGATAGAAAAACCCAAGCTAGTTCCCTCCCCCCCCTCCCCTCAGCTCCACTTCCGTATTTCCATGATGTCTCCCCTTCCCCTCCCCGATACAAGCACATGGTACCTCCCCCACCCCTGTCAGATGACTCCATGCCCCAGAGAACTTGGGTAGGGGGACTGAGAAACACCTCCAAGCCCTGCCCTGACACAGTATGCTTCGCTTTCTGATTGCGCAAATTTCCTCCGTCACAACGACCATCAGCCTGGTCATCGCCCCAAGCCCCCAGCTCATGGTCTTACTGGTCAGTCACGGTGACTGGAAGCTGCCTCTGCGTGGCATCCAGCACAGCCCGGTACATTTTGGACAGCAGTTCAACCACATGCTCACTGATCAGCAGGAAGTCCCCCTTAGAGGCCACTGATGTTATCTTAGGAAGAGGGAAAAACAGCTGGGAAGGGATTCATTTTTTTCTCCTCAGGAGCAGCCTGAGAGACATGAAAGGCCCAGAGCAAGTGGTCTGGTCCCCATCACCTCCAGCCTGCCCCAGCCCCGTGATACCTCCACCCAGCTCTGATACCTCATTCAGATGCAAGTTAAAGAGGCCATCTTTGAGGCTGGTGACTGACACCCCGGCCAAACTGTCCAGCCCAATGACAGTTTTGGCCTCGGACTTCTTGCTGTCTGTGAGAATCACATGCCCCTTGGTCAGGAGGAGAATCCGAGAAGAAGTCTAGGGGTGGAACAGGAAAGTGTGAGGAGAAGCAGGATTAACCCCCCCACACTCCACTCAGCAGAGCACACACACAGCCCACAGTCCACTCTCCAGCTGCCAACCCCCAGCCCTGGATCAGCCGTGGCAGGAGTTCAGCATGCGGGCCTTCACCTTGCCATTGCTACGATTGACCTTCTTCACGGTCTCTGCCATCAGAACAGGCCCTTCCTCCCCGCCTTTCAGCTTCTGCAGCTTGGGGTTCCCTTGTAGCCCAATGTAGTCACCGCGGAATGAAATGGGGACACTGAGGACACACAGGAGGTGTGCAGTGGAGACAAGCACCCACAAGCCTTCCCCTTGCCCCAGAGTTCCCATCTTAGTCCTCCCTTGCCCTTCCCCCCCCCTCCGTGTATCCTCTCTCTCGGTGGTTCACAGAGCACCTTCCAGGACCAAAACATCAGCACCACCCAGGGACTTTTAGAAAGGCAAATTTTGGGTCCCACCCCAGACCTGCTGAATGGAGACTCTGAGGAGGGGCATCTGGGTGTTAATGATCCTGCCAGGCAATTCAGATGTGGGCTCAAGTTTGAGAACCACCACTTGATGGAACTGGCTGTGCAGAGTCTGAGGCCCTCACCTCTCGGGGTATGAAGCCTTCTTGCCCCTGAACAGTTCACTGGCACAGAGCTTTTCCCTCAGGATCTCTACTTGCTTTGGGGACAGCTGATCCCGGAACTTCTTGCACTGTGAGGAGGGAAGGACAGGAGCTAAGATCATGGAAGGGGAGGGCAGGCCCGATGAGGGAGGTGAGAGCCTGGTCTAGAAAACACTAGGGGAGAAGAGAGACAGAGGGAAAAAGACAGACACTAACACTTCCTGGAGAGGGCAGGGGCTGGAGGACCACTGAGGAGGACGGTGGGACCTGAGGGATGCTGGGGGAAGGGAATGGAAACAATCAAATAAAAGCACCATGAGGGCTGCTTGCCTAGCATTCGGGGCAAGGCTTAGTCCCAGACAGGTGCTCAGTAAGCATTTCCTGAATAAAAGAACAAATGACATTATGCTAAATGAAATAAGCCAGATGCAAAAAGACAAATATTATATGATTTCCACTTATATGAGGTACCTAGAATAGTGAAATTCACAGAAACAGAAAGTAGATTACAGGCCAACCGAGGGCTGGGGGAAGGCGGATGGGAAGTTACTGCTTATGGATACAGATTTCAGTCTTGCAAGATGAAGGAGCTCTGAAGATGGATGGTGGTGATGGCTGTACGACAACATGGATGGACTTCATGCCACTGAACTGTACACTTAAAATGGTTAAAGTGGTAAATCTTATGTATATTTTACCACAATTTAAAAAAATAGGGGGCAAAAAAGTAGAAGAGGGAGGCAGAAGAGGAAAATCAGAGGAAGAAAAAAAAATAGAACAAAGAAGAAATACTGGGCCACACTCACCTTCCATTTGTAGAAGAGCTGCCGCAGCTCCTGACTGGCTGTGCCGAAGCACTTGTAAGGGACAGCCGGCCACTTGTCGTCCAAGACTTTGGTGGTTGGCAAGTTGTTCTTCAGCTCCAGTAGGAATTTCTGTGCCTGGGTAGGGAGCAGGGGGATTGGGAGTGGAATGAGGAGAAGAAAGACTTCTTGACAGGCAAACTAGCACCCAGATCCTACCTCTTAAAAGGAGGAAGGTCACCTATAGTGAGAAGTGAGGAGTGAAGCTGAAGAGATGGAAAGGGGTCGCCTCCTGCATCTCTTTCAGCGTAAAGTGCAGGCTTAAGGCT
This sequence comes from Indri indri, assembly GCA_004363605.1. Taxonomy (NCBI): domain Eukaryota; kingdom Metazoa; phylum Chordata; class Mammalia; order Primates; family Indriidae; genus Indri; species Indri indri. The sequence goes on along the minus strand of RJWJ010005007.1, from coordinate 39,806 downwards.
GGGAGGTAAGAGTGTCAATGGGAAATTGGAGGGAGAGAAGGAGTCGTTCCAACCAGAGACCTGCTACCCAGGCCAGTAAAGGGGGAGAGCCAATATGAAAGCTGGTCTCAATATTTTGCTCCAGTAGCTTCCCATTCTCTTGGGTAGGTGATTGCCTAACATTGGCTGTCACTGCCTGGTACTAAATCTCCCCTCCTCTCTGGCTAGTCGTGCCTGCCATCCGAAGTCCTCCATGTAGAGCCCAAACACATGGCACAGGAGCCCCTGCACTCCCCGGGCACACCACCCAGACAAGACGTATTGCCACACCCTCTCCCTAGCCCATGCGCTATCCTCTGGGCTTCAGCTCATGCTGCTCTCTTCGCTCAACTCGGCCAACCCAGATGCTACCCATTCTGGGAGATTCAGCTCAAAGCTCCCCTGATGCCCCAGGCCTTGGGTTGCCTCTCCTTCCTTTGAAGCTCCATAGCACTTTGTCTATGCCTCTGTCTTTGAACTTCAATTATTTGCATGGAAAACATCTCCCTCTTCTAGAAAGTGAGTCCTTGTGAGTTAGGATCCCAGATCTTGAATTTTTTTTGCCCTTCAACATTTATTGAGTGTCTACTCTGTGCCTGGCATTGTTCCAGGTATGGGGACACAGCAGTGAACAGAGGAGACAAAGTCATGATTCTCACTGAGCTAACATTCTAATGGGCAGTGGGGAAGGGGACAGGCCACCAATGAATAATAAATTATATTGTAATGTCAAATAATGATATCTGCTATGATGCAAAGAAGTACGTCCTGAGGCAGGATGGGTGGTAGCATATTCCAGAAACAAAGAAAGCCAGGATGGCTGGAATAAATCGAACAAGAGGAGAAGAGATCAGAGAATTGGTCAGGGGCAGATCACAAAGGGCCCTGCAGGCTGTGGTAAAGACATAGGCCTTTATTCTGACTGAAATGGAACACCATTAGAGGATTTTAAGCAGAAGAGTAATATAACCTGACTTGAGTTTTTAAATGAAATGTAGCTGTTTTAAATGAAAACAGTATAATGAACATCTATATACTTTATACCCCTCACCCAAATTGGCCAACTGATAATGTTAACACCTTGCCCTGTCTGTGTGCGTTTTCACACTCTAATACATACATATGTAGATAAATATATACATACACATATATACCCAAATCCTTGCTACCATATCATCCTAAAGTATGTTACAGATATCATGACATTTCCCCTAAAACTTCGGCATGCATCCCCCAATAACTGGGACATTCTATTAATCATAACTTCATCACCACACCTAAGAAAATCAACATTAATTATATACACTCATCCAACAGTAATCCACACTCAAATTTCTCCACATGTCTTTCATAAACTTCTAGCCGTGTCCTTTTTAGCTTTGTTTTTTATTTTTCCTGTTCTAGGATTCAATCAAGTTTCCTCTATGGCATCTGACTGTTTAGTCTCTCCCAATCTAGAACAAGGACTCTTAAGTGTTTACATCCCAGAGAGTGCCTAGCACCCTGTTTATGGCATAGAATTATTGAAGATATAAAAAATGACCTGATCTTGGGCATATCCCAGCTCTACCACTTACCAGCTGTGGGACCCCTGGCAAATTATTTAACCTCTCTTAGCCTTAGTTTTTTACCCATAAAATGGGAGAAAGAAAAGGGCCTACCTCGCAGGGTTGTTGAGAGCACTAGAGTCATTGTATATAAAGAGCTTAGCACATAGTATGTATTCTAAAGATAATGGGTACTAGCATTAGTTATAGTCAAGGCAATGGCAAACTAGGTAATAATCAGAAACACTGGGGGAATGAATGCCCAGTGGCCCCTGCATGCTTGGGGTGGGGGGTGGGGTGATTTACTGAAATATTGATCTACACCTAGCAGCTCCTGGGTTGACATTTAGCAGCTGCCTGATAATACACAGGTGAAAGAAAAGGTGGAAGAAGGGCAGTCAGGAGATAAGAGCAAAATCAGATTAAGGATTCAGGTATGTAGCAAGAGAGCACGTACTCTGGGGAGGCAGACACACTGGAGCCAGTATGAGAGGACAGGACACAACAGAAGAGGCCGGGAAGATGGAACTTTCTCAGGGAGGGGAGGAAGAGGAGGAAATGAAAGCTCAGGGAGGCAATGAAGAGGCCCAGAGCTGCAGAACTCCTATTCCTCTCCTCAGCTGAAGGATCCAGCCTCCCTACCAACGAAGAGGGGCTCCACATGAATGTGTCTCGTGTCTGAATGAGCATGGTTAGTAAGAGTCCCAACAACTGTCGAAAATCAAATCAGTGGAGGTGGGTTGCAATGTGCTCCAGCCCTCTGTCCAAGATCTCCTGCTCTTCCTCCTTCTCGCTGGCCTTTCTTGAGGTTTCACTGGAAGTGCTGCTCTCTCCCTGGTTTCCCCCTGACTCTTCTCAGAAGCACCACTGCTATCTGACATGTCTCCAGAAATCACTCTTCTGTCCTGTTTTTCTCCCACTGAAAACTGTTTTGAATGTGTTTTGAATGTGTAGGCCTGGTCCTGGCTTCTTCCCGTTCTGATCCAAGTCCTCCAGAATGAAGTTAGAGATTTACTTTCTGACTTGCCTGCTATAGTTTCAGAGGGGATAGAAGGAAGATATGATTCCTCTGCCCTCACTCCAACCCTAAAATGGATCCTGGAAGGTTGGGCTAGTTAACCCTACATGTGCCTCGCTCTGTTCTTCAATGAGGCTTAGGGTTAGGGTTAGGCTTAGGGTTAGGGTTAGGGTTAGGTTTAGGATTAGGCTGTTGTTAAATACTTGGCCCCAGTCTCTTCTCAAGGCTGTGCGCCCACGGACCAGATGCTGGGTGGGCTCCTTGCCACAAGGTTCCTGCAGTGTCTCCACTCATACTAAAACACTGTCTGATTCTGTCCCTGGGCCCAGGCACTGGGGCCTGCTCCCTGCAAGTTGCTGTCCCATCCCCTTTTCTCCTGGGACTTAAGTACATGCAGATTGAGGAAGCTCTTAGGGGAAAGCTTTGAGTCACCTCTTCTCAAACCCCACATCTTCCTATTGCAAACCTGTCCCTCCCTGCCCCACCCCTGCTTCCACCCTAACCCGACCACTTACTATGCTTTTATAGATGAAATTTGCCAAGATGAGGGCAGCCCCTGACCGGAAGTACTTTCGATAATTCTTGCGGGCCTGGCAGGGACATACAAGAAATGAGCCAAAGTGAAGACAGATTCTAGAAGAGGGTCTACTATTTTTTAACCACACAACAGAGTAAGATAAAGAGCTGAGACTGTAGCTGGAGGAGGGTGGGAGTAAAGTCAGACAAGTTGGCAGTGAAGAGGACACTCAGAGCAGAAGGCAGAGCTCTGCTGCCAAGTAAGAGACACACCTGGGCATATACACATGACTGCCCAACAGGCATCCACATCCCCAGACACATCACACGCACAGGTATGGCCCAGGTGTGGGCAGGACTCGCTCTCTGCTGCTCTTTCTCCCATAGCAGGTGGCACAGTCCAGGAGGAACCATGTGTGCGGAGGAAACCCCTCTCCCATTCCCCATTACCTTCCACCCTCTCACAAAAGCCTGGATCAACAACGTGGATGACTTTATCTTCCCATAGTGTTTCTTTTGCTGTAGAAAACATTGGAGTTGTTAGAAAAACCTTGACTCCTGAACCACCTCTCACCTCCCTATTAGAGTGTAGGGGACGGGATTTGGGGGTGACTGTACCATGTTGCCCCGAAACCAAGAGGAGATGAGAATCTGACTCTTTCGCATCAGCTGGTAGTAGGCGCGGCAGCGCCAGCCTCGGTAGATCTTCTGTATGAGTGTGGCCAGCTGCTGGAGTCTAAAGCGCCTCTGCTCTTCCAGGTAGAAGAGCTGGGGAGAGGTGGAAGGGTAGGACACGGAGGCTGGCCTAGGAGAATAGCATTCTCTCCTCCTGTCCCCCACAGCCCTGAGGCTTCCCAGCTGGTGTCTCATTTGATCATTCCTTCATCTTCTTATTTCATTCATTTATTCATTCACTTAACAAGCATCTACTGAACTCGAACCCTGTAGCAGGCACTGTGCTAGGTGTTGGGAAATCAGACACAAGCAGCACATCACCCCAACCCACAAGAGTTCTGCCTCAGGCAGAGAAGCTCAGAGAGGGCCATGCAGCACACCCAGCTCCCAAGGCTCATGGCAGGGTGGGAACCCAAGGATTCAGTTCCCGGGGATTAAATTCCCTCAGAGAGGAGACTTCCCCATCCACTACCCATTCCGGCCAGGTTATAGATGCTCCCTTCCCCTCCAGCCTCTTTCTCAGGTGGCTCTCAACTCTTCCACCTTCCACCCCCACCAAAAGCAAGTGCACTCTCTAACTCACAGTCTTGGGGCTTCTAATGAAGATCTTTGTCTTCCCAAAAGCCAGCTCCCCTGAGGACAGGCTCAGCTCCTCCAGGACCTTCTCGACCCCCTCCCTACAGGAGCAGATGAGGGAAAGCTGCAGAGGGGTATCTCAGGAGAGAGTCCTCTTCCACCTTTCCCCTAACCCCTTTCCGCCTCTGAGAAGTGATCATTCAATTCATTCCCCCAAGTATCCATTCACTGAGCTTCAGCACATGTGCACGGCACCTCCAGGCTTCTTCCCCCAGAAGACGTTTCCGGCACTGACTTTCCCCACTCCCCAGTCTCCATACAGGGTCTTACCGGTCTCCGCCGTTCCAGCGAGGCCAGGTGCTGTGGCTCAGCAATCGATACCTTTCCAGGAAAGGCTTGTACGCCTGGCGGTGGGCATAGCCTGCCCGTCGCACCCGCACATTCTCCAGCAGCCCCAGATACCGAACCTGGATTGCCACCAGGTCTGAGGAGAACTGACCTTGCTGCTGATGCTCATTGGGCTTTAAGCACCTGGGTGGGACATGGAGCAAGGCACAGGCTTCAGGAGCTGACGCTGTTGCCTATGTAACTCATCTGGTCTCTACACTCCTACTCTGCACACACTCCCCATAGCTGAAAAATGTCAAAGGAAGTGGACACACTGGCCTTCCTAGTTTCACTCACTTCTGCATAGTGCCTACCAAATCTGATGCTCTCCCTCCTCAGGACTCTCAGTTCCTCATCCAGCTCTGTTTTCCATAAGGAAAAGACCTCTGATACCCTCATTCAGAGATACCCCCCACCATGGACATGTTCTACAATACATGGACCCTGCAATGCCATCACATATGTAGCATGTTCCCTGGTATCCCAGCATGTCACCTGATGTAGTTGGGGTTCTTGGAATATAGGTTCTTCATGAGTATGGCCACAGAACTCTTGAACTGGGCCCCAGCAGTCGGGGGGCGTTTGAGACATGCCTGCTTCGGATCACCCTCAGGAAATAAGGACCGGAGTAGAGGGTGTTGGGCCTTCCACATGGTCTGGGACAGGTCTCGGAAGAGTAGGTCATTGTTCTTGTCAATAAAGCTGGTCACATTGTATGTCACCTGTAGAAGAGCAGCTACCGGTTTGGAGACCCCATGACCTTGTCTTGGCCAGGCCAGTCTCATTGTAAAGTATTCCCGGCTCTCACCTCCCTCCAGCTCCTCCCCTATTGCCTTCAGTCTTTACCCTCCAGCCCCGCCATACTACCTTGCCTGCATAGTGGCAGATGCGGAAGCAGCTGAGGCCCATGGTGCGGTCATACTGGTGCTGGGCATTCTGGCTGACTTTGCTCTCATAGTGACCATGCTTGGAGAACTGCTGATTCAGCTTCGCCAGGAAAGTGGAGTCACTGACCACCCCAGGCCGCAGGCACTCCTCGTCCAACATGGCCAGGATGCCTTGCTGATTCTGGGCCAGGGGAACAAGAGCAGCCCAACCTAGACCCAGTCCTCCAAGATAGCCATGTTCTCCTTGCTGCCCCTCTGCCCCCTCATCATCTGCCTGCTTTGCCATCCTTACCAAGTCGGGAATCAGGGAGAGAGACAGGGGAAGGATGTTCAGGCGGCCTGGAAGGGGAGGTCCCAGAGATGAAAGAAAAATAACTTACATGCTCAATGAGGTTACAGATGACACCATTATCAAAATAGTCCACCTTTGTCCATGGTATGCCCTGGTGGGGGAAACATAACAAATTACAGGGAGCAGGTCCACGTCAAGTCTCCAGAGATCTCACCAGATCCAGCCTTCCTTTCACCAACCCCACAAACACTCAGAAAGCCCCACAGTTCAGAGGGGTCCTTGGTATAATTTCTGTTTATGTCCCCATCCCTCCAAGGTTGGTGGAGAGTTTGTGGGGTGGGTGGATAGACACGTGGGAAGATGCAGAGCAGCTGTGAGAGAGGGTGAGACAATGCAGAGTTCCCCGTAGGTGCTGTAGGGTGGAGAAGGACGTGTAAAATGTTGAGTGTAGATTGGGATAGAGATTTCTCCAGTGTGGGAATAGGGAATGGGCCATGTGCATGTGGAGTAGCAAATGGCCACACTACTCTGTGCTCTCTAAAACCAGAGCACTTGAGCAAGACTTCATCATTGAACAACAAAGCTAGTTTGATGCGTCTTCCAAGATCAACATCAGTGATTCTCAAACTCAAGTGTGCATCACAGTCACCTGGAGCCCTTGTTAGAAGACAGATTGCTGGGTCCCTCCCCAAGTTCCTGATTCTGCAGGTCTGGGATGGGGCCCAGGAATTTGTATTTCCTGCATGTTTCCAGGAGCTGCTGATGCTGCTGGTCCAGGACCACACTTGAAGAACCACTGATCTACTTTGTATTTTGGGACTACGTAATTTTTTAAAAAGCAAGAATGGTACAGAAATAAAAGACCCAAAGACAGTTGTTCTCTAATACGTGGACTTGCTGAGCCTCAGGCCCACAGGCAGGATAGCTCCTGACCCAGCCCAGGGTCCAGACATCCCAGGCTGTGGCCACTCCCAGGTGAGGCTGAGGAGCACAGGCCTTGCTCTTCCCCCTCCTTCACAGGTCTTTCGAGAAAACAGAATGAAATTAAGTAAAGTTGCCCTCCCACGTCATCCCAAAAATACCTTCCCCAACTGGTTAAATGAATTATGATAGCCTTACAATCCTATGTCGTTGTAAAAAAGGATCTTTACATACTGATACGGAAATACTTCTTGTTAAGTGATGGAAAAAGGTGCAGAACAGAGTGTATTTACTGCCATTTATGTAAATTTTGTGGAAAAATATATTTACGGATTTGCTTTTTAATGCATAAGAGACCTCTGGAAGGGAAGCCCATGTTGCTTGCCTCTGGGTTGGGGGAAAGGGCACTAAGAGGCTTGGGGAAGGGGTGAGAGGGGACCTTTCTTTCTTTTTCCTTCTTTCTTTCTTTCTTTTTTTTTTTTTTTTCACACATTGGGCAGCCCCCAAGCCAAAATAGGTTTAGAGAGATTCCTGGGACCTTTCCTTACACACCTTTCTAAGCTTTTGATTTTTGAAGCATGGGAATGTATTATGCATTTGATCATTTAAATTGTTAAAATAAAAACATACAATAGAACTAAAAAAACTTTTCCACACCTTGTGACCACATTGCCTGAAATTCTGCTACAACAGATTCCTGAGAGCTCACAAGGCAACATCCCTGGGAGGGTTTTGATGTGTAAGGCTCTTAGACATTCACACTTGGGGGTGACTGGCTCAGTCAGAGAGCTTTTCTAACACCCAGCCATAGAAAGCAGGGGTTTGCACTGAATCAGGGAAGGAAGGTGGAAATTTGGAGCCAGGGGGCACTTCTGGTGAGGAAGTCTGGGATCAGGGTGCTACAAGGGGAGGACGGAAACATCAGCCAGGGCCGGGAGGAGACGAAGGATTCTGAGATGTTAGAGAAGGGCACCCAAAGGGATGTGATGGGGTGCCAAGCCCAGGAGAAACGTCCCTTCTATATTTGGCTCACAGTCTGCCATAGGCCAACCACAGCTGTCACTTCCCTCTTGTCAGGACTCTCCACACATGCACCCTTCCATCAATGTGCCCCCCGCCTTGCCCGGCCTGCAGTGGGAGGCTGGGGAAACGGAAGGTGGAGAGCAGAGAATTAAGGCTACGTGGTAATGCTGGAATGATCGGCTGTGCGAGGGAACTTTTTGTCCTTTGTGTTCCCATCTGGGGACTATTTAGAGGAAATTGCGATCAAGGAGAAAAGAAGATGTGGCACATGCCTAGAAGTCGGCTAAGAGAGGGGAAGTAGGGAGAAGACCTGGTTTACCTCTCTCTTGTATTCCTCTTGCTCCTCTTTCAGGGTCATCTCTATGAACACCTGCTGCAGCTTCTCATTGCAGTAGTTGATCACAAATTGCTCAAAGCTATTATCCTGAGGGAAGGTGCACAGGTTAAAGGGCTCACTCCAAGACCCTTCCTCCCTCCCTCCCCTCCCTCCCCTCTCTCACATCCCCTCGTGGGCCTGCCCACCACTAACCTTAGGGACGCTCTCTCACCTCTAATATCTCAAAACCGTAGATATCCAGGACCCCCATTACCTTCCTCTTCTCCCCAGTGCCAACCTGCACGGGAGGGAAGGATAAATCTGAGGACAGGCCCCCTCTGTGTACTGAGCCAGGCCCTTCTGGGTGGGGTTGAAGTAGGAGCAAACACAACCAGAGTGAGCTTGAGCCAGCTGGAAAGAAACTGTTGTAATTTTATTCTCCTGCCTCCTCCATATGCTAGAGGACAAGCAAAGAGAGAGAGAAGGAGGAAAAGGAAGATGCAAATAGATTCCAGCACTGTGCTCCCATGGTATGAGGTAAAAAGACATGAAAATCCCCTCAGGACAGAAACCATCCCTTGTATTTGTAGAGCATTTTACAAAAAAAAAAAAATCCATGTTCTTATTTAATTCTTATCATAACCTTATAAGGTATGATTGTTCCCATTTTACAGATGAAAAAGTCAAATTTCAGCAGGGTAAGCATTTACCAAGCTTAGATTCAAACCTCATCTTACCCTGCTGCCTTTCAGTAATAGTTTCTAAATAGATGACACTTTCATGTCAGTAATTTTTAATAACAATTTTATTGAATATATTCACATACCATGCATAATTCAGTGGTTTTTTAGTATATTTGAAACATTGTATAACCATCACCACTACCTAATTTCAGAGTATTTGCGTCACCCCCAAAAAGAAGTCTTGTACCCATTATAAGTCACTCCCCACTCCCCTTCCCTCCCAGCCCCTGGAGATTCCTGACCTACTTGCCATCTCTATGGATTTGCCTATTATGGGCAATTCATATAAATAGAATCATACAAAATGTGGTCTTTTGTGACTGGCTTCTTTCACTCAGCATAATGTTTTCAAGGTTCATCTATGTTGTAGCTTGTGTCAGTACTTCATTCCTTTTTATGGCCAAATAATAGTCTTTTATGTGGATATACCACATTTTGTTTATCTTTTCATCAGTTGGAGGACATTTGGGTTATTTATACTTTTTGGCTATTACAAATAAGGCCTCTATGAACATTCATGGACAAGTTTTTGTGAGGACATCTATTTCCAGTTCTCTTGGATATATACCTAGGTGTGGAATTGCTGGATCATATGGTAACCTCTGATCCTCACTAAACCTTACAAAGCAGGTGGGCATTAGTGTTTCTTAGTGGGCATGTCCAAATCAGGAAATTGAGACCCAGAATCTTTGTGAAATTCAAAGTCCACATGACTGGTAGGTGGATGGATCCAGACTGTCTAACAACAGACTATTGGAAGAAACTGTACCCTCCCCCTTCATCCTCCTTACTCTATTTATCTCAAAAACCAAGGGGTGGGTGGGGATGGTGACCAGGGCAGGAAGGTGAGGCAAGCAGGAGAATGTTGAGGAGAGCAATCACTCACCTTGATGCTCTCATTGATTCGATTTACTATCCAGTTGAAGAGACGGCTGTAGATATTCTTAGCCAGAGCATCCCGAGCATACTGAGCCTGTGGGGTGGGGCCAAGCCAGTTAGCATGGCAGCCACAGAGCATACTCAAAGTCCGCCCTCTCCAGTAGGGTCCCTTACCTGGATAACATTCAGTGCAGTCACCACCTTTTCTTTGGCTGTTTCCATGGTCCTTGAACACAAAGCTTTCTCTAGTTCCTCTGAATTCAAACCCACCATCTCCCCAATCTCCCGAACACCTGGAGTAATGAGAATATACAACATGGCCTTAGCGGGGCTTTTTCTCACGGGAGGGAGGGAGAGCTGATAAGTGAAGACTGGTGTCTGTGGGTCTCGCTGAGGGAGTCATTGCAGCCAATCCAAAACATGGCCCTAGAGGAATCTCAGGGGGAAAGGGACACGAGAAGGGAGATCTGGGCACTTTGTGTGCATTATCCACTTTAATAAGAGAATTTCTTGAAATAGGTGTGATTATCCTCATTTTGCAGAAGAGTAAACTGAGTCTCAGAGAAGTCTCACATCTAGATCTATCAAACTTCAAGATCTCATTCTAATATGCTTCACTTGGCGTTCTCAATGAGTCTGTTTGGGGGAGTACTTGGGAGTGGGCTGAGTGGGGCTGTATCGGGGGAAGTCGATTACACTGGAGATGGAGGAAGAATAGGACTTGCAGTAAGAGATTCAGGGGGCTGGGGGTGTGGCTCTAGCAGGGTGGTGCAGACCTTTCCCATCACGGATGCCACTTGCTGATACCCCATTGGCCTGGAACTCGCTGGCCACTTCCACGTTCCCCAGCTTCAGCACCAGAGATGTCACCTCTAGCACTTGTCGAATCTCCTCCTCCGAGAACCCAATCACTGTCATTGCATTCTTAGGCAGAAAGCAGAAATCAGAAGCTGAACTGGTGGTGCCAGTCCAGTGTTCTCAATGAGAACAAAGCCTAGGCTCAAGGGACAACCTAAGGGCCCAAGTCTAGCCCACCCTGGGCACCCACCTGTACAACCCTGAAGCTGGAGGCGTCATCCATGCCATCCACTCTGGACATCTCCTGGTTCAGATAGGTGTAGCCGCTTGTATCCCTCTCGAGCTTCAGGGCCCCTGGGAGGGCCAGTGTGTGGGAAGAGGGTTAGTACCTGGGCTCTGTGGAGCCCTCCAGCCTTGACACCTCACAGCACTTGCCCTAGGTGGGTTCATTCATTTATTCAAAGTAGACATTTTTGTTTTAGGTTCTTCTCTTGCCTATTTTTTTTTTTTTTTTGAGACAGAGTCTCACTTTTTTGCCCGGGCTAGAGTGAGTGCCATGGCGTCAGCCTAGCTCTCAGCAACCTCAAACTCCTGGGCTCAAGTGATCCTTCTGCCTCAGCCTCCCGAGTAGCTGGGACTACAGGCATGCGCCACCATGCCCAGCTAATTTTTTCTATGTATTTTTAGTTGGCCGATTAATTTCTTTCTAATTTTAGTAGAGGCAGGGTCTCGCTCTAGCTCAGGCTGGTCTCAAACTCCTGAGCTCAAACAATCCACCCGCCTCGGCCTCCCAGAGTGCCAGGATTACAGGTGTGAGCCACCGCGCCTGGCCTTCACTTGCCTCTTTTGTTTTGGGATCATTAATTCCTATGATGATAGACTAAATTTTTAAGTAGTATATAGGGTTTGGGCATTTATACTTGTTTGGTTCCTTCTCTAACATTTATGAAACAAAAGCCTCATTCTACTCTTCTCCCCACCTTCAGAGTTTTAAACAATAAAAACAAACAAGCAAACTCTCCATCCTGCTCAGGTGCCTCTGGAAGGATGCAGTGAGGGAAGAAGGGTAAGTACATATCTCCCACCCACCCCCAGCCTCAACACCTCACTCTTGGCCTGGGTTGGCTCATTCATTGTTTGTCCACTGAGCACCAACAAAGTAGCAGGTAGTATGTTCCCTCATCCTTACACCTCTTCTGGAAAGTTTTCTCTGACACCGAGGGACTGAGCCAAATGGCTCTCTTTGATCCAGTGGTGAATCTCTATCCTAGCCCATAGCACTTGGACCAGGTTTTGTTTTTTCTGTCTCTCCCACAAATGAGCAACTTGTGTGTTGGGACTGTGTTTCTCATCTCCATATTCTGCGTGTCTGGCTGCCATGAAGGAACTTTTCTCTTTTTAATAAATGACTCAATGGAATGGTCAAAGCAGTTCACCTGAGATGGTAAGGATTGGGTTAATCACGGAGCTTGAGGGATGTCAGTTATCTGTTATGCAAATGATCTGAGAATCAGGGAGTGTCCCTCAAACTAGAGTTTAATGGCAGCTTCCCCTGGCACACAAATTTTGAAACAAGAGCCTGCTTAGGAGGGACATCTGGAGGGAGAATGAGTCAGAAAGCCTGGGGATGATGACACCAGGGAGACCTCACCCAGAGTCAGCTTAAACCAACGGGTGACAGAATCAGGGCCGAACAAGAAATTTGTGCTTATGATTCAGACAAATTGAACATGACCAAAACTATTAAGACAGGGAGGAGGATAAGACCTGTGGGGGCTCTTGAAGATTACAGAGATCTCCAGGAGGGGAAAAGGAGACAGCAAAGGTCCAGGAGAGAATAACCAGAAACTAAAGAGACAGATCCTTGGAGGCCAGATACTCATGGTGCTCTCAGAAGGAGGGGAGATAGAGAGGCAAACTCTGGCAGGACTTAAAATCCCACCAGATCCTCTAGGGATGCCCACCCACAGCCACCTCAGGCTAGTCCAGCACCCAGGCTGGAATAGGCTCTTCCCCAGGACAAGTCATGCTCCATGCCTTCTGTTCCTACAGCCACCTGTATAGGCCTGATGGCCCTGATCATGCTGTATTGCAATGGATCTGTTCACATATCTGTCATCCCCAGAAGACTGTAAGTTCTTTGAGGATAGGGTTCATGTCTTACTCAACTCTGTATCCCTAGAGGCTAGCATAATATTTGATCATAGTAAGAGGTATTCAAGAAATGTTTGATGAATAAATGAATGAAACCTCTATAGAGATATGAAGAGAAAATCAGGGACAGGGTCCTAAGTGAGGCAAATGTAGACCCAGGACAGCTTCAACGAGAGTTCAATGAAAGTTCTTGAGCACATACAACATCCTGCCTGCTTCTCTGCTGAACTATCAATAAAGCCCCATAAATTCAAATTAGGAAGGTAGATGGAGATGAGTGTTCTGTGTTTGAAGCCAGCTTGAGGAAAGAGGAACCCAGCAGGACAAAGGAATGAGAGCAGTGACGAAGTAGGAAGGCATATCCCTGGCAATAAAACCTCAGAAAAGGAAGAAAACAGATGGGTCAAGGGATTTGTTCCCAACAATGGGTGGGTGAAGTTCAGGGTAGGGAGTGCAGGCTAGGAAAAGTCTGGGGGGTGGCTCAAGGGAAGAAGGCTACAGGGGACCAGAGGTTCTGAGATCGAATGGAGGTTGGGGATGCTCGCCGCATGTCTAGGGCAGGCACATACTCAGCAGCTGTGCATCTGCTCCAGCCAGTAGCTGATAGAAGATGTGGAAGTTCCTTTCTCCTTTGAGCTGCTTCACCACTCGGGATTTCTCAAGCAGATCTGTCAGAGAATTAGAAAATAACATCCTGAGGGCCTGGGAGATGCCACAGCTTCCCTGTAACTCTGGCCTCATCCCTGGTGTTCCTAGTCATTGAGAAGTCTCCTGAAAGTCTAATATTCCTCCTTCCTACAGGAGCAGATTAGCAGAAAGGGATGCATGGGGCAGGCAGAAGAGAGAGAGGTGAGTGAAATGGGGGAGACACGTACAGTTTGTGATGACACCACCGAGAGGGGATCCCTTGAAGTCAAATTCGATATCCATGTATTTTCCCTTCAGAGAGAGACCAGAGAGAAAGACTTTGCTTCTCCTCTTCTCACCACCCTGTCTGGGAGGGGTCTGCTGCATTCCTCCTCTCAAGCCCCCACACCCTCTCCTCCCAGGCCGGGAAGGGTGTTCACTCACAAATCGAGAGGAGTTGTTGTTGCGAATGGTCTTGGCATTGCCAAAAGCTGCAGAGATGAGGAGAAGAAGTGAGGTGGCTGAGGGGACAAGGGGGACTAGAGAAGGAAAGGCAGGAGGGTCAACCCGGTGTTTCTGGCTGAATGAAGGCAGTGGCTTTGGAGCACTGGGGAAGAGGGCTAGGGCTGAGTTGACTCTGGGCATTGGCGGGCAGGGCGGAGAGGGCAGAGACCAGAATTCTTACCCTCCAGCACTGGGTTTGACTGAAGCAGTTGCTCCTTCACAGAGTTCACCTCCTCCCCTTTCCCACAGACGGCCGCCACGTACGACATCACCAGCTTGCTAGCCTCTGTGCACGAGAAATTCTCACCCAGGGCGACCCATCCTCCCACCCAGCACCTCACCACCCCTCACAGTCAGAAAAACTGGGAAGTTCTGGGGAGTGGGGGAGACAGGACTAGGCTTGGCTTGGTGTGGGACAAACGGGTGGTTCCAGAGGTGACTCCATGGGTTCCCCCCACCAGGTGTCTCACCAGTCTTCCCGGCTCCACTCTCGCCTGTGATGAGGATACACTGGTCTCTGTCCCGGTCCCTCAGTGACTGGTATGCCACATTTGCCAGTGCATAGCTTGGGGGTAGGAAGTGGGCAGTGACCAATGCAGGGCAGTCCAAGACACCATCTTTCACTCAATCCCCAGCTCCCAGGTTTATCCACTCTCCCCACTTGGACCAGCCTAGGCAAGTGACAGGCCTAGGCAGGGGCCTCCAGAGGGCCAGGGAAGGAAGGGGCAGCTGGAGAATCCCCTTCAGGGGAAGGGATAGGAGAAATTAGGGTGCCTCGTTGTCAAGCAGCTGGGACCCTGTCAGCCTTCCCTTAGTCCTTCTACTCACATATGGGGCTTCAGCTCATAGAAGGTATATTCCTGATATTTGGCAATAAACTCTGGGCCATAGATGGGCAGCTGTTGGTAGGGATTCACTGAGATCAACACGTTCCCAATGTAGGTCTGGAGCCAGGAAAAAGGTGAAGGGAATGAGCCGGGGGGCTGGGGGTGAGAGTACGTGAACTCTCTGGCCACAGGCACAGCCAGGGGCATCCGTACTGCACTCACATAAATCTCCTTGTTTTCATAGCGCAGTTGAAGGTTCTTGAGCAGAGACTCTTCCGTCAGAGGTTCCAGGAGGACGAGGTCCTCCACCACCATGGAACCTTCCAGGACAGGCATGTCCAGAGAGGCTTCTGATCCTGGGAGTAAGGGGGGCAGTTTGCTGACATCAGCTCAGCTTGGGGGCCAGTAACTATTTGAGGGGAAGAGGGCAGAAGGACCTAACAGAGCCTTTCTCTCCCCACTGCCCTGGCTCTATAGAGAGCCCCCAACCTGAGAGAGGCCTCTGGACTAGTCCAAGCTAACTGAGGGAGGCTGAATCTCTCAGCAGGAGGTGGGAGAATCCTCTGCTCCCTGGGTGGGTGGGGGTGGGGAACGGATGGGACAGGAACGTCTGCTTCTGACCACTAGGGGAAGGCAGGCACCCAATAGGCTGCAACTGGGGAAGCAGAGTTGTGGTTGGAGGAGAGGGGACTGGGGAAGAAAGCATAAGCAAAGCGTTGTGCAGCAGCCGGGTACAGAAAACTCTGTCCCTCCTGCACGGGGGCCCTCACCAGGATCCAGGCTCCCTGACCATTTGCCCCAGTACTCCTTCTCAACCCCTTACCTCTCATGCCTCCTATTTCAGTCACCCAACCTACCTATATCCATTTTGGAATTTCTTCCAAAGATCTCTCCTCTCCTATCATTGCTACAGTGAGCTTCATTTTTTAAATGGGGACTGGGGCTAGGCACCATAGTTCATGCCTGTAATCCCAGTGCTTTGGATGCCTGGAGCAGGAGGATCACTTGAGGTCAGGAGTTTGAGACCAGCCTGTGCAACATAGCAAGATCCCATCTCCATAAAAAATAAATTTTTTTTTTGAGACAGAGTCTCACTAGATTGCCCAGGCTAGAGTGCCGTGTCATCAGTCTAGGTCGCTGCAACCTCAAACTCCTGGGCTCACGTGATCCTCCTGCCTCAGCCCCCCCAAGCAGCTAGGACTACAGGTGCTTGTCACCACACCCGGCTAATTTTTTGTTTCTATTTTTAGTTGGCCAGCTAATTTTTTCTATTTTCAGTAGAGACAGGATCTCACTCTTGCTCAGGCTGGTCTCGAACTCCTGCCCTCAAGCAATCCTCCTGCCTTGGGCTTCCAGAGTGCTAGGATTATAGGCATGAGCCACCATGCCTGGCCTCCATAAAAATTTTTTTAAAAATTAGCCAGGCATGGTGGTGCGCACCTGTAGTCCCAGCTACTTGGAAGACTGAGGCAGGATTGCTTGAGCTCAGGAATTTGAGGTTGCTGTGAGCTGTGATAATGCCACTGCACTCTAGCCCAGGCAACAGAGTGAGACTTTGTCTCTCTAAAAAAAAATTAATTAATTGATTAAAAATAAATGGGGACTGGACAAGGTGATGAGTTAGGAGTTAGAGGACAGAGGCAGGAGTTCCTCCAAAAATGATTGGAATACCTCAAAGAAAATGAAAGTGGGGTTTGTTTCCCCAACAAACAAGTAGTTGTCAGGACCTCTGGATGAGCTACATGTCTGTCCCTATTTTTCTATCTCCAGCTGTTTACACCCATTTCTATAAACTTCTGGCATGGACTTTGCCCCGGAGGGACACACCCAGCTTTTCAGTAGTTGGTGGGAGTAGGCAAGGAGGAGCAGAGTTGGAGGAGGGTTGTGAGGCTCGGCTCGCCCTGCACGCAGTAGGCACATGGCAGGTGTTCCCTAAGGAGGAAGCCCAGCCCTCCCCAGCCTTCCCTGTGAGATTGAGTAGGCGGGGTGGCTGGGTACGGGACAGCATTATTGTACAATGGTCAGTGCCACTCCCGCACAGGAATAAAAGACACAGCCTCCCGCTCTCCTGCATCTCTGAACCTGGGTGGGGGAAGGGAAGAGAGG
Organism: Indri indri; assembly: GCA_004363605.1. Classification (NCBI taxonomy): domain Eukaryota; kingdom Metazoa; phylum Chordata; class Mammalia; order Primates; family Indriidae; genus Indri; species Indri indri. Next base: position 22,992 of record RJWJ010005007.1, on the reverse strand, counting down.
GGAGGAAGCAGGAATGGAAGCAGAGCAAAAAAGGAACACAGTCTTCCTTCTCCCTTCACTCAGCTTTCCCCAAGCTCCGGGAAAGGAGAATACCGGTCACTTCCTAGAAGGGCACAACTGAGGAAGCAATAAGAATACTTACCAATAATAGCCGTCTCTAGAAACCATGTAGCATTTACCTGGGCCAGGCAGGGCTCTAAACACCACTTACACTAATTCATTTGACGCTGACAATATCCCCATGAAGTAGGTACTATTATTATCTCATATTTTCCAGATTAAAAAAAAGCTAACTAACTTGGCAGGGGAGGGTGAGAAGCAGAAGGTGGGTTGGGGGAAGGCATCTTATTTGAATTTAGATTTGAGGGGAGTGGGAATATGATTGGCTGGGGGTGGGGAGGGGAAAAAGCAGGCCCCAGATGGAGCACCCCAAGGTGTTAAGGAGGAGCAGTGACAGGTCAAGGCAGGACTCACCCAATACTGGAACTAAGTTATAACTTCAGTGTCCCTTGAGGATGGTGGATTAAATCCCAATTTGACAGGAAGAGGGACTAGGAGTCCGGGGTCCCAAGGGTGGAGAGGTGTCTCAGTTAATGGGAGCTGTCCATGGTGTCAGGGAAGCCAGCAGAGGCTGCCCTCCTCTTGCCAGTGTCCACTCTTCTGACCTTCCTTTGTGCTGCCTCCTCCAGCCCACACTCCCTGTGCCAGTCAGACCAGGAGAGGCCGGAGATGGCTGCTCAGCACAAAGTCCGAGGCTGTTCCTGCTGAAGGCGTGGCTCGCTTAACCCTTCACAGGCCTGAAGCCCCACAGGGAGACACTCAGTCTCTCTCTAGGCAGGAAAGGATATTTGGCTGGCCTCAGCAGAGAAACTTAGGAGGACAGTTCTTGCTCCATTGTCCCCTGAATTTGGAAATGAGAGCCAGAGAATGGAATTTATAGCCAAGAAAAAGATTTCCTAAAGACAAGGCAGGAATTTTGTCAAGGTAGGGTGGAGTGTCTTCCTAGTAAAGAAACAGAATCTCCCTTAAACCTACCCTTTCTATCTTATTGGGAGTCAGGGGTGTTAATGAGATTACTTGGGGAGCTAAGCAGACAAAATCCCCAAATTCCTCTCTACTTCCCTTCCCGTATGAATCAGACCCCATCATAGAGACCCAAAGGTTAAAGTTACGAGTAATAATATCTCACATTTGTATAGATGTCCCAGTTTCATTGAACTCCTACCTATATCGTCTCACTGAATAGCACTACCCTGAGGAAAGCAATGTACAATAGACACTCATTAAAAAGGAAAACTAGGAGCAAACACCAGGCTCAGAGAGGTTACACAATGTGCCCATAGTTCCAAAGCTGGTACAGAACCAGGAAGAGAATGCAGGTTCCTGACCTTACATCTGCCATCGGTTGCAGCCCAAGTTCTGATGTCTCTAATTTTAATTCTTCTTCAGCACCCAGATACTGAATAAGACCCTGAGATGCTGTTTCCTGGGCATTAGCCCAGTGGGAAATCATTCCTGCTGATAGATAAGCAGCTTATAAAATCCTATTTTCCAAGTACTCCCTCATCTACCCAGGAGAATTCCTAAACAGCAGGTCCCCTCTACCTACCATCCTCTCTCCCAGGCATGCATAAAGAGCAAATCAGGTAATTTCAGACACTTAACTGAAAATAGAGACTTGATTTTCCAACTTCCAGCCATGGCTGTTGGTGCAAGGTCCAGACTCTATTGCTCTCCCAGAAGCACTCTGCATAAGCCTGGCTCGTCAGCAGTTCCATTATCAACCTGCCTTTACATAATTTATTGATCTACTGTGTATACTTAAAGAGGGGGGAAAGGCAAGGAAAAGAGAGACAAAGAGAAAGCTGAGTGGAAGTGACATCAAAACATGATCCCAAGGGAGCCAGTCCACTGCCCAAACGGAAGCCTGGGTGTGCATGTGGAGACAGGACTAGTGGGAGATGGTCGCGATGAACATGGTGCTGTCACAGGCGAACTTGCTGTTCACCTTCTTGCTGCGCATGATGGCGGCACTCACTTTCACCTGCTTCATCGCCACTGCATTCAAAGACAAGAATGTCCAGGTGTGGCTGCACGTCTCGCAGGTCATGTTAAAAATGTAGAAGACATCACTGGACCTAGAGAAAGAAGTGATCTGGGATTCATTACATTTGATATAACTGCTGATCTAGAGAATATATTTGTTTGGAATGTTAAGCAGTTGTTTATTTCTCAGCAGAATATTCAACAAGAAATAATGCTCTGAACCAAGTTGTCCTATGGGACAAGATTGTTCTGAGAGGTGATGATCCAAAGCTGCTGCTGGGAAAGACATAAAAACATTTTTTCTTTGACAATGGAAATGGTCTCAAGAGAAACAGGAATGTCACTTTACCCTACCTTGGAACGTTGTACCAAATGCTGGAATTCTACCTCTTGTGACAGGATCAGGACATGTGTCTGTCCTATTTCCAGATACATATGAAATAACAAAGTTATTGAATTATTCTGAATTTGAAACAAAAAAATATAATCCCATGTATAGGTGGAGCAGTATTACAACGTCCAGAGGCAAAAATGACTACAGATTCTCTATTTTCCGGTGGAGGAAACAAAGAGTGAGAAAACCACTTTCCTAGGGTTATACCACTGCAAATCTGGCAAAGTTGGCACCAGAACCCAGGTTTCATGTTCTCTAAGCCAGGAATCTGCAGTCACTTGGGATTTATCTGTATGTCCACCATTCACTCATTTGAGTGCTATTTGCTCACATAGGAGAAGTGACTTTAAAATGAGATGGCAAACTGAGGCTTAAAAACAAGGGCATGAACATCACAGCCAAGGCAACCAACCATGCTGATCTGCCTGGGACCCAAGGTCCACTCAGCTTTCTTTGTCTCTCTTTTCCTTGCCTTCTTTTCCCCCTTCAAGTATATAGAGTAAATCAATAAATTATGTAAAGGTAGGTTGATAATGTTCTCCATACCTGAGGATCTGGAGTGCTAAAACTAGGAAAGTCTTGGGCAAACTGGAACAAGTGGGTCACTCCAAATTAACAAGGTATGAAATACACATCCAAGTCAGCTGGGATTTCAAGGGCTGTCAAAACATTCCTGGGGTGGGGAGCAGGTACGGGTGGGACACAGCTTTGTGATCTCCTGCTTTCTGAGCAAAACTGAAACAACTAGAGCTCATTAGTCGTCTTCTACCGTCTGACTCCTAAATCATCTTCCTTTTTCCCCCATTAAAATTTCTAGTCCATGTAAGGAGAATGAAAGAACTTTATGGGGTGATGGAAATGTTCTGTATCACGATTGTGGTTTTGGTTATGCAACTGTCTCCATTTGTCAAAACTCAGCAAAATTGTACACTTAAAATTGGTAAATTTTTAAAATTTTTTTTGAGTCAAGGTCTCGCTTTGTCACCCAGGATGGAGTGCAGTAGTGCAATTACAGCTCACTGCAACCTCTAACTCCTAGGCTCAAGTGATCCTCCTGCCTCCGCCTCCTAATTATTTAATAGCTGGGACCACAGGCGTGCACCACCAAGCCTGCTAATTTTATTTTTGTAGAGACAGAGTATTGTGCTAAGTTGCCCAGGCTGGTCTCAAACTCCTAGTTTTAAGTGATCCTCCCACCTCAGCTTCTCAAAGTGCTAGGATTACAGGTATAAGTCACCATGCCAGGCTGTGAATTTTATTGTATATAAGTCATACTTCAATAAAGCTGACCAAAAAAAAAAAAAAAAAAAAACCTTTGGTGCTGATTTCTCACAAAGTTGGGAGGGCAGCAATATGATTAAACCAATTCACTCACTCACTCAACCTTTCCGGCCCAGCACTCTGGGAGGCCAAGAGGGGAGGATCGCTTGAGCTCAGGAGTTTGAGAGCAGCCTAAGCAAAAGTGTGACCCCATCTGTACAAAAAACAAAAAAAATTAGCCAGCAGTGGTGGTGAGTGCTGTAGTCCCAGCTACTCAAGAGGCTGAGGCAGGAGGATCACTTGAGCCCAGGAATTGGAGGTTACAGTGGGCTATGATGATGCTACTGCACTATAGCTGGGTGACAGAGCAAAACTGTCTCAAAAAAAAAAATGTTACACGATAAAAACAGGTAAGTTTTCAGATATAGAAGGGAAGAAATTTGGTGACAAAGGGTCTTCCTGGCTCTTATAAATTATCTGGAGTCAATTAATAACATTTACCAAGTACTTACTATGTGCCAGGCAACAAGCTAAGTGCTTTACATCATTGCTATTCAAAATGAGGTCCACAGACCAGGAGCATCTTAATCACCTGGGAGCTTATTAGAAATGCAGAATCTTGGGAACCACTGTAGACTTACTGAATTAGAATCTGCATTTTAACAAGATCCCCAGGTGATTCCTATGCATGTTAAAGTCTGAGAACTGATTTATAACACCTTCATCTTTTTTCCTCACTAAAACCCTATGAGTAGCACATCTAGCAATTATGCTTTAAGTTTTTATTAATTCAACCATTAATGATCATCTATGTCTTTTATCTAGTAGTAGTTATAGAGGAGAGAAAAGACATCGTTAGTGTGCATTAATCTACGTAAATTTACATATGGTCTACATCCTGTTTTCTTCCTATTTTGCCAACTGTCTTAAAAAAATAGACAATGAATTTATTTCCAGGTAGTCTAAATAACTGAAAAGAGAGAAGACAGATACAGAATTAATACAAATGTTATAAAGGATTCTTATAGCAAAGAAAATAGCCAATACGTAAAAGAAAATGGAAGGTACCAGACTCCTACTGCAGAAGCTGGGCGTAGACATAATGGAAGTTTTTATTCCATGACTCCAATGCTCACTACAGCTCTGCTCCCTCTTCCAGCCTATACAAAGGCATCCCATAGCTGGATCCATAGGTCTTCCTCCCACCCCAATAGACAGATACTTTATGCCATTAAATCAAGAGAAAAGAACTGCACAAAGTAACTCCCTGGACCAGGAATAACCTATATATTTCGCTTTTCTACTATATAACACAGTAGTACAACCTGCTACTCCTGCAAGAATACCCCTTAGAAATGTGGCCTCTTGGGAAATCACCCAATCCAAGGATATAAGTAGACCAGTACAGACTCAGGATGGGAAGGGGTGGGTAAGAAAAAAGGGATAATCAATAGCATGCAAAACCATCTCATTAGAAAGATGAAACTGAGGAGTTAATAGCTCATTACCTGAAAACAAGAGAGCCAAACAAGAAAAGCACAGGCTCATTGAGACCACTATATACATATAAAACTTTATTAAAATTGGGATTACTTACAAACTGTACAATAAAAATGAAAAATTCATAAGACATTATTTTTTCTTATAGAAAAGAGGGTAAAAATGAGACCCATGGCAAAGAGCCATCCCTGATAATTTTGTTCCATTCAAACATTCATGAACATTGATTTTAAACACAAATGACAAATCTTTTATTTAAATAACACTAAGGCATTACCCACAGGCTAAAACTTACCCAGTAATTCCTTAGCTCTGCTATTTAAACATCAATTCCATAAACATGGAAAACTGTGGCAATTGCAGGCTGTTAACAGTTTCTAATGTTCCCATTATGACCTATCTATATTATGTTAACATAAGAATGCTGCTCATGTTATAGTCAAGTTCAGAGAAGGTGATTTCACCATTTTCAAGTTACCATCAAAAGAGTGTGAAAAAGGAAGACGACACACATGGGTGGGTGATGTGAAAATCCAAAGCCCCCATTCTGGGGGTCTGTGACCCACTCCCATCCCCTCTAAAGCTACAAATCCATATTGGCATGAATCTGCTTTGTTTATTCCCAGCAGGCTCTGGCTCCTGTCACATAAGGCACCACTTTTCAAGGTAGCAACCATCTAGAATCCAACTCAATAGCAACCTGTATCTATGAGCTAAGTCAACAAAAGACACCACTGGGTCACAACAGTTACACAGGTTCCCCTAAAAAAAAATAATTTCTGCTACCTAGAAACAGAAACAAAAGGTTTAGGAGCACTTGCTTTGTGCAATGGCTATTTTATATGTTTATTACTTGGTTTCAGTGCCTATATAATATGAAGGCAAAATAAATCTGTCAAACTGTCCTCTCCTGAGTTCAGATAAAATTCCTGGCACTTCAATACAGGTTATTATCTCACATGTCAGACCTAAGTCCAAAGGAATACTAGAAGGACATTTAATTTCCTTTCCTTGTACTTCAACGTTTACTACTCAATTCAGAGAACTTATGAGTACATAGCTAGGAACCATTTTTACGCAGGCATCTATCTAAGCCCATCTTTTTTTTCTCAAACAACAAAAAGATTGAGGACAATTATATAATCCATTCCCAGGCCTTCTATGGATATCAGGGCCTGGGGGGACTATCTGGCCTATTTGGGTCCTTTCTTCATCAAACCTCTATAATACACACCAAATAGGGATTGAGTTCAAAGGAATAATCAATGAAGAGAGGACTGGGCCGTAGAATGGATAAATAAGCATAAAATGGAATAGTAAGACCCAAAGATCTATCATCAGCAAAATTCCCTTTGTAACAGCCACAAAAATCATGAATTTGGGGGGAAGAAATAAAATAGCTTTGGTAGGATGCAGTGGCTGATAGGAATTCCTTATTAGAAGGTATCAAAGTTGCTAAATTATCCTTGACTTTAGTCACTGTGTTCTTTTGGTCCCATGAAAACAATCTGAGTGGGAAAGTGAAAGGGAAATGTTTTATACCAGATGCCTTTTGTATTCCCATTAATGGGAGTCATGCTCTGTACAACTTGGTCAGACTGATTAGAGGTGATAGATTTCCAATGCTGATGAGCCCCTGAGCCCTGGAGCCCATTTACGGCTTGATATTTGCCAAGCAAGATGCTGACGTGGCAGCAGACATGGCTCCAATGTCCAGCTCACCCCATAGTTATCCCTTCAATCCTTCTTGATGAGATCGGTCTGAGAGATGAGACTGTGCTGAAATTGCAAGAGCTATAACTGCCAGAGAAAATTAAATGGGGGCTTCAAGTAGTGACTGAGCCAGCAGACTAAGTGGCCAAGAGGGAGACAAGAGCAGCTCGTAAAGGTTTACGAAGTCAAGCAATCTCCGGGCACACAGAGGCTCGGAAGCATCTGGGCAGAGCCACAAGGCAGGCAGGGCAAGGACACGCAGCACACCAAAGAAGCACTGTCCTTCACCGTCTTGAGAGCAATTCTCATGCAGGACCAATTGTTACCTCTGCTGCCTACAGCTCAGGTCTCCAACTACCAGACAGGGAGTAATAAACTGAGTTTGATTTTACTCACCCCAAATTCAAACAGTGAAAAAAAACTGGCCTTGAAACGGAAACTATATTTCATAGGAGTTTGCCAAACAAAATAGGAGACTCTTTCCCTACTTCACAATGCTTTCTCACTGAAATAAAGACATGAATCAGAAAAAGTCACCCTAAAAGCAACCTACCACGTTCCTAAGTAGCTATTTTGGAAAAGGTACCAAAATCTCCAGAGAATCCCGAGACCACTTGTACAGCTGAATTATTTTTTCAAATCAATTTATGCTCAAATATGCTAGGTCTCGGTTTCTATAAATAAAGTTTAAAAAAAGTTTATTTCAGAGGTTTTAATAGTTCTTTGTAGAGGGATAAAATTTTACTATGTACATAATTCACAAAGGCATAACAGTTTCCCAATATAAAGTTCCTTTTACCCTGCCACTTTAACCCATACTATCTGACCAAATACTGCTCATTTTCCACTATATGTCTCTTTGCTGCCAATCGAGGTAGCTGTTGCTTTAGGACAGTCTAAGGCTGTGGAAATAATCAACCTGGAGGCGAGTCTCAGAGCTGACACTTGGGAAGTCAGCAATGGAGCCAGGGCCTTTCAAAATTATCTGCTAAATGGCTGGTTTGAAGGAGTCATTACAGCTTTTTAAAAAAATCATCTGCCTTTCCCATGATCATGGTAAGTAAGCCAGTAAACCTGATGCTATGCTCTTGCCATGAGCATCTATCTTCCAGGCTAAAGTAATTACAGTGTTTTCCAAGGTATTGGGGGTGAAAATCACAAAGGAACCAAGCAAATGACGGAATTGGCTCCCTCATAAATGACACTGCTAGTTTATAAGGGTACTTTCCAAAGGCTAAAGAATCTGAAACTAATGCCACTGTAATAAAAGGCAGCATAAATCTCAGGTCGGAAATGGAATTGCAAATAAGCGTAAGTTCATAGAAAAATGTGTCTAATCCTGATGGCTGAATGAGCATCAAGAGGCATGAACATAACCTGGAGGTCTATTTCCTGGCAGTGCAAACTGTAGTGGCTACACAGCTACAAACTGTACATTAAAAAATTTCATAGATGGTTTCAGGGCTTACAAATTAGCTAGATTTAGGGGAGTGCAGGTAGTGAGGAAAGGCTGAAAGGAATAAGTAGACCAGGTAGACAAAGGAGAAGGGAAAGGAAAAGGGGATAGTTTCTTGATACCACAGTAACTCAAAGATATGTGACCAAATGACAGAAAAAAATGTAACCTGTCGAAAGCATTTGAACATCCCCTAAACAAGATAACTTGTAGCTAGCAGGAATAATGCTGTAAACTAAGGAGGAGGTATAAGAAATGAAATAAACTCTGAATTGTACATACTTCACAAGTGAGGGAAATACACCCTTTCTGAAAGGGAAAAGGGGGCAAAGAGGAATTAGAAGGGAAGAAGACAAATGTATTTTTAAGATGGAATTAAAAGTTGAAAATAATCAAAAGCCCAAGACACCTCACCTACAGAAGAGCCTACAGGCATGTTCCTAAAAGCAGGACTTAAAATATCATATGTGTGAGAACTAATTCAAAGCTCAAAACAACAGCTCCTGGGGCTTAGGGGCCTAGGGGGCTTGTCATTCTGGGGGCCTAGGACACTTGCTGGTTCTGGAATATGAGTTTGTTACATTTTTAAAAAAACATTGATTTAAAAAAAACCAAGAGAAACAAAAATCAATTTTCCTCCCAAAAAGAGTTAAATCAAGTAGTATTCTAAAGTCAATAAAATAAGAGTAGAAGTGAAAGAGGCTCAGATTGTGGATTTCTCTCTGGAAGATGCAGCCTATAGTCTGCGGCATTACTGCAATTATAACAGTTCTTACTTTGCAGGGCCAGCCTGACAGAAATACCACAATTAAATCAACTTTCAGAGAGAAGATGGAACACCATGCTGGCTGTGGCCATGCAGTTACTTTGGGAACATAAAAGTGGGATGATAGATTAACCAATGGGCATTTACTACTTTATTCACTCTCCTTCCTCAGGGATCCCACAGAGACCAGAGGGAGGCCCACTCAGGTCTCTCATTTCAGTGGGAGAATTTCTGCACTCTGTTTCAAAGGGTTGGAAGCAATTGCACAACACGAGTAATGTGAACCAATGAGGCACCAAGCCAGTCCACATAAAAATAACTGACTACCACTTAAGTCAAGAAGTTGTTTTGTGTGAGAGTGGGGCACAAGGAATGTGAGTCTTCTTCCTCAGAGGATGTTTCCTCATAGATTTCATCCTGGGCAATAATGCTCCCTAATCCATACTCTTGCTCATGGACAGAAACTTCATTTGGTGTGAGGTGGGAAGAGCCTTCCACAAAGTCAGCAAATCTGGAAAAGAGAATACTCATTAGCAATCTGCCTTCTGTCCTTTCTGGTTTTCTTTCAAAATAAGAACAAACTGAAACCCGTGATATGCTCACAGCTCAAATTATATTGAGTCTAGCCAATATCCCTGCTCTTACTCTGGCAGGTAAGTAGACTAAAGCAAGAAATAAGGAGAAAAGGAAAGCTGGGAACACAGGCCAATATCCCCTGAAACTCTATCATGCTTAATAAGCACTAGTCTACCTTTTTTGTTATGGAAGTGCTAAGGTTCCTTTAGTCATCTGTAATCCTGATAAGATTAAGGAGCATTACATAGTTATTCATGTATATGGCCCTATAAACTTTATGCCTTCAGGATTCCAAATTGAAGCTTTCATTGGTACAGTTGCTTTCAACTAAAAAGGAAAAAAAAAAGAAGAAGAAAAACCCTAACTCAGAAGAATGCAAAACTTTCAGAGGGGAAATTTAATATGGTACTGTAGTCTTCCCATCTCAATGCCACAAAGCTAGAGTAGATAGTTCCTTGAGGAAACAAGAAACAGGCTTAACGTATGTACCTTTCTCTTGACTACTCCTAGGTTAACAGATAAACAAAGGCCACAAATACAACATGATTATCTAGTAGTATGATCACTGATAGAACTCAAGGTCACAATTACCCTGACAGATACTTGGTATATCTGCCCAAGAGTTACCTTTTTGGAGACTGGATTCGAGAAATAGTCTTCCAAGCAGAGCAGTCTGGACTGTTACAAAACTCTCGGAGCTCCTCTAAAGCCTTTCGGGTTTCTACCTCTCCTTGTATTCGATATTCTTCTTCTGTCAGGAGACGAGGAGGAACAGGCTTTTCTGTTGCCTTACACATCTTTCTGTGCTCACCAAAATAACATCATGAATCATTAATCAGCAATCTATATCTATCCCTACCTCTAGCTCCCTTCAGTGGGCCAAGCAGACAGCAGACAGCCTGAACATTAAGTGCCATTGCTCCCACCTTTCTTCCATAGACACCTTTAGTTACAATGGACTTCTGACATATTAGAGTATGAGTGACAAGAAATAGTAGTAGATATTACTAATATGAATAAACTCACTTATTTCCCAATAAATAATAAACAAAGTATTTATTTTCCAATAAATGGAAAAATGACTAGAAAATGATGGTTTATACTATCATTCTGTGGACTGTGGTCCACAGAAAGACAAATACTTCATGTTTTCACTTACAAGTGGGAGCTAAACAATGTGTATACATGGACATAGACTATGGAATGATAGATAATGGAGATTTGGAAGGGTAAGAGGGGTGGGAGGGGATAGATGATGAGAAATTACTTAATGGGTACAATGTGCATTGTTTGAGTGATAGGTACACGAAAAGTCCTGACTTCACTATATAATATATCCATGTAACAAAATTATACTTGTACCCCATAAATCTATACAAGTTAAAAAAAAGAAAATATGAAACCAAATTAAAGAAATTATTTGGCCAGGCACAGTGGCTCACACCTATAATCCCAGCACTTTGTGAGGCCGAGGTGGAGGGTGGCTTGAGGCCAGGAGTTCAAGACCAGCCTGGGCAACATAGCAAGACCCCATCTCTACAAAATAAAAAAATTAGCCAGGCCCATCAGCATGAGCCTGTAGTCCTGGTACTCAGGAGGCTGAGGCAGGCAGATCACTTGAGCCCAGGAGTTCGAGGCTGCAGTGAGCTACAATCATGCCACTGCACTCTAGCCTAAGCAACAGAGCTTTAAAACAGACCCTGTTTTAAAAAAGAAAAGAGAAAAGAAAAGAAAGAAGGAAGGAAAGAAAGGGAGGAAAGGAAGGAAGGAAGGAAGGAAGGAAGGAAGGAAGGAAGGAAGGAAGGAAGGAAGGAAAGGAGGGAGGGAGGGAGGGAAGAAGGAAATTAAATTATTTGATTGGTTAAAAAAAAGATTGTAGTCCATTAAAATGGTTCCCCAAACTGAAGGCATCACTTTAACTATCCACAATAGACAACCACTGACAACCTCAGAACCTATGAACATTCCACATTCATTATGCAAGGTGATAACAGGCTAGGAATTGCACCTTAAAATAAGACTAGGGCTTCCAGAGCAATCTGAGAGCCAATGTGAAATAACCTGAAACCAGCTGACTTGAGGAATGTGGTATAAAACTGATATAATTTCCACCACCTAGTGGTAACAAGAACACATGACACTTTACTGGATATTTTTATTTTACATAAAATGACTAGAACAAAAATATAAAAATGCCTACAGAGAGTCTAAAAAAATACACTCAGGAAGAACAAATGTAGAAGCATAATACAATAATTTTTCATAAACAAAGAGGCTCCCAGGTCAACAGCTCTGTATACTTTTGCTGCAACTGCATCCCACATTGTACATGTCAATACAAAGTTACATCGCCTTTCAGTCACCTGTAGGTGATGTACAGCCACTGAATAGGGTACTCCAGGTTCTTAGTACACAGAGCGATGACGATAATGGCAAGGGCAATGTGCGGTATCTGGATGCCGGAATACATGAAACACAGGCCCATCAGCTGCAAGGTCCAGGTCAGCAGGTTGATACTTCGTTCATTCTCCAAGGGCCCATACTTGTAACATACTGCAAAACTCATGAATCCAACTGTAAGGATGTAGCCTATGAGAAGAGTCACCAGAAGACATTCTTTTTAATCTATACCTAGTAAAAATAATTTGTGTGGAGAACAGTAGTAAATTCACTATATTGCATCTATTGAACCAGGAAATCAGATAAGATCTTTCCTCAATAATTCACACTTTTTCATTATTAGAATATATTCATTTCTTTGAGTTCCTATACTTTCTGTTGTCCCAGATTTATCTGGTTCAAACAGAGCATTAAAGCTAAAAGTTGAACAACTCTGAAATAGTCTATTTTAAAAACCCAGTATATGAAAATCCAGGTTCGTCACCTCTCAAAGGATAGACTAAAGGTTACTATCTGTCTGACCAAAGGATTCTCACTTTATAGATAAAAATTCACTGCAGAGTCCTTTATTTAAGGTCCCCAAGTATATTTAAAATACGATTATATTAATAAAATCATTTTGCAGCTTTTTCAGGAAGATGCTTATTGTATAAAGAGAGGTGCACTTACAAATACCAATCAATTAATATCTTCTCCTTAGCAGCATCATTTTAATTTAAGAGAAGGTGGTGACTGCACAGGGGTTAGAAATAAGGGAAAAATTACGATTTTTTAAAACTTAATAAAATGACATGAACTATTATCTCCTATAAGCAAGCAACATCTTTTCATGATCAAATTAACTAAAACAGCCTAAAAACATGCAAAAGGAAAGCAAAACCAACACCACTTACTTAAAAGATACTGCCAGTAACACCTCCAGATCTCTTGTAAATTTTTAAAAACTAGTTGAATGAGGTACAGAGAAAAAGACCAGCCTCCTACCAGGATGACGTAAATGGGACTTTTCTAAGACAGAGAGTAGAAGTGAAAGCAAAAAGTTACAACAAGCTTTCCATACATAAATGGAGCAAAATGGAACAAAGATTTTTTAAAAATTTCAACCTACTCAAAATGCACAAAAAACACATCTCTCAAAAAGATGTCCTTTATATTTAAAATGGTACCATCTGCAAAATACATGGGAAGATGAGATGCTAAATAACCTAAAAGCCTGGCTATGTAATTGAAAAACAGGAAGGAGAGACTTTAATACCCCACTGAGCACAGGATTTTAAATAAAAAGAATTTTTCTGTAATCAGACTCCAGGTTTCATCACAGAAATTACCTTTCTGAATCAAGGATGGAGTAGGACATTGACTCATCAGCCACCAATGCAAATTTTTAGTGTTCTAAGATTACCCAGGAAAATAGTCCTTCAGCTATCCAAGCTCATCCTAACTGCATATGAGGATTCTGCTACTTACCTTAGGCATAAACTTAGATAGCATAAAAATGATGATTAGTAGAGATGCCACAATTCCCACACTCATCCCAGTGGAATAGTAGAAAATTTGACTTCTGTAGAGAGAAAATTTATTTCATGACTACATATAGATACTTCACATACAACATCGTTGAAATTAGGACAAATAACTCAGCCAAAAGATTTTAAAAGGTACAAGTGTTGGGTGCAGTGGCAACACTTTGGGAGAGTGAGGCAGGAGAATCACTTGAGGCCAGAAGTTAAAGACCAGCCTGCACAACACAGCGAGACCCCATCTCTACAAAAAAAAATTTTTTTTTTTTTTACGGTTTTTTTTTTTTTTCTTTGAGACAGAGTCTCGCTCTGTTTCCCGGGCTAGAGTGCAGTGGCATCAGCCTAGCTCACAGCAACCTCAAACTCCTGGGCTCAAGCAATCTTTTTGCCTCACCCTTCCCAGTAGCTGGGACTACAGGCACACGCCACCACGCCTGGCTAATTTTTTCTATATATTTTTAGTTGTCCAACTAATTTCTTGGTATTTTTAGCAGAGATGGGGTCTCACTCTTGCTCAGGCTGGTCTCCAACTCCTGAGCTCAAACAATCCACCTGCCTCGGCCTCCCAGAGTGTTAGGATTACAGGCATGAGCCACCGTGCCCGGCGTCTACAAAAAATTTAAAAATTAGCCAAGCATGGTGGTGTACACGGCTGTAGTCCTAGCTACGTGGGAGGCTGAAGTGCAGGGGAATCACTCGAGCTCATTCACGTGGGTTGAAGTCAAGTCATTCATGAGGTTTGGAATCAGGAGTTCAAAGCTGCAGTGAGCTACGATCACGCTACTGCACTCCACTATGATCACGCCACTGCACTCCAGCCTGGGCGACAGAGCGAGACCCTGTCTCTAAAATTAAAAAAATAAAGAGGTACAGGATTACAGCAAGTACAGGCATACATTGAAGATATCTTGAGTTCAGTTCCAGATCACTGTAAGAAAGTGAATACTGCCATAAACTGAATATTGCAATAAAGCAAGTCACATACAGTTTTGGTTTCCCAGTGCATACAAAAGTTATATTTATATTATACTGTAGTCTAGTAAGTACACAATAGCATTATATTTAAAAAAAAACAATGTATATATCTTATTTAAAAATGCTTTCTTGGCCGGGTGCGGTGGCTCACTCCTGTAATCCTAGCACTCTGGGAGGCTGAGGCAGGCGGATTGTTTGAGCTCAGGAGTTCAAGACCAGCCTGAGCAAGAGCGAGACCCTGTCTCTACTAAAAAAAATAGAAAGAAATTATCTGGACAACTAAAAATATACAGAAAAAATCAGCCGGGCATGGTGGCACATACCTGTAGTCCCAGCTACTCGGGAGCCTGAGGCAGGAGGATCGCTTGAGCCTGGGAGTTTGAGGTTGCTGTGAGCTACGCTAACGCCACAGCACTCACTCTAGCCAGGGCAACAGAGTGAGATGCTGTCTCAATATAAATAAATAAATAAATAAACTTAAAAAAATAAAAAATAAAAATGCTTTCTTGCTAAAAAATGCTAACTATCATCTGAGCCTTCAGGGAGTTGCAATGTTTTTGCTGGTCCAGGGTCTTGCCTCAAAATTGATGGCTGCTCACTGATCAGGGTGGCAGGTGCTGTGGCAATTTCTTAAAATAAGACAACAATGAAGTTTGCCATATCCATTGACTCTTCCTTTCATGAAAGATTTCTCTATAGTATGTGATGCTGTTTGACAGCATTTTACCCACAGTAGAACTTCATTCAAAATTGGAGTCAATCCTCTCAAACCCTACTGCTGCTTTACCAACTAAGTTAATGTAATATTCTAAATCTTTTATTGTAATTTCAACAATGCTCATGACATCTGCACCAAGAGTAGATTCCATCTCAAGAAACCACTTTAGGCCAGGCACAGTGGCTCACACCTGTAATCCTAGCACTCTAGGAGGCTGAGGCGGGAGAATTGCTTGAGCTCAGGAGTTCCAGACTAGCCTGAGCGAGAGCAAGACCCCGTCTCTACTAAAAATAGAAAAATTAGCTGGGCACAGTGGCAAGTGCCTGTAGTCCCAGCTACTCGGGAGGCTGAGGCAGGAGGATTGCTTGAGCCCAGGAGTTTGAGTTTGCAGTGAGCCATGTTTATGCCACTGTACTCTACCCAGGGTGACAGAGTGAGACTGTCTCAAAAAAAAAAAAAAAAAAAAAAGAAACCACTTTCTTTGCTCATAAGAAATAATTCCCCATCCATTCAAGTTTTCCCATGAGATTGTAGCAATTCAGTGACATCTTCGGGATCCACTTCTAACTCTAGTTCTCTTGCTATTTCCACCACCTCTGCGGTTACTTCTTCCAACGAAGTCTTGAACCCCTCAAAGTCATTCGTGAGGGTTGGAATCAACTTCTTCTAAATTCCTGTTAATGTTGATATTTTGACCTCCTCCCATGAATCATGAATATTCTTAATGGTGTCAAGAATGGTGAACCCTTTCCAGGAAGTTTTCAATTTACTTTGCCCAGATCCACTAAAGGAATCACTATCTATGGTGGCTATAGCCTTATGAAATGTATTTCTTCAATAGAAAGACTTGAAAGTCAAAACTACTCCTTGATCCATGAGCTGCAGAATGAATGTTGTGCTAGCAGGCATGAAAACAGCAATCTTCTTGTATATCTCCATCAGAGCTCTTGTGTGACTAGGTGCATTGTTAATGAGCGGTAATATTTTGAAAGGAATCTTTTTTTCTGAGGAGATCTCAACAGCGGGCTTAAAATATTCAGTAAACCATGCTGTAAACAGATGCACTGTCATCTAGGCTTTGTTCCTCCATTTATAGAGCACAGGCAGTCAATTTAGTATAATTCTTAAGGGCCCTAGGATTTTCAGAATATTAAGTAAGCATTGGCTTCAATTTAGTCATCAGCTGCATTAGCCATAACAAGAGAGTCAGCCTGTCCTTTGAAGCTTTAAAGACAAGCAGTGACTTCTCTGTAGCTGTGAAAGTCCTAAATGGCATTTTCTTCTAATAGAAGGCTGTTTGATCTACATTGAAAATCCGTTGTTTAGTGTAGCCAAACAACCTTCATCAATGATCTTAGCTAGATCTTCTGGATAACTTGCTGCAGCTTCTCCATCAGCACTTGGTGCTTCACTTTGCATTTGTAAATTATGGACATGGATTCTTTCCTTAAACCTCATGGAGCAACCTCTGCTAGCTTCCAACTTTTCTCCTGCAGCGTAATCACCTCTCTCAGACTTCACAGAACTGAAGAGAGTTAGGGCCTTGCTCTGATTAGGTTTGGCTTAAGGGAATGTTGTGGCTGGTTTGATCTTCCTTCCAGACCACTAAAACTTTCTTCATATCAGCAATAAGGCTGTTTCACTTTCTTACCACTTGGGTGTTCGTTGGAGCAGCACTTTTAATTTCCTTCAAGAACTTTTCCTTTGCATTCACAACTTGGCTAAATGTTTGATGCAAGAGGCCTAGCTTTTGGCCTATCTTGGCTTTCAACATGCCTTCCTCACTAAGCTTAGTAATTTCTAGTTTTTTATTTAAAATGAGAGATTTATGACTCTTCCTTTTATGTGAACACTTAGAGGCCACTGTAGAGTTATTCATTAGCCTAATTTCAATATTACTGTGTCTCAGGGAACAGGGAGGCTCAATGAAAAAGAAAGAAATAGGGGAATGATCAGTTCATGGAGCTGTCAGAATACACATGGCACTCATTGATTAAGTTTGTTGTCTCATATGGGCACATGGCACCCCAAATGATTACAGTAGTAGCTTCAAAGATCACTGATCACAGATTACCATAACAGATACAATCAAATGAAAAGTTTGAAATATTGCCAGAATTACCAAAACATGATATAGAGACACAAAGTGAGCACATGCTACTGGAAAAATGGTGCCAACAGACTTGACACAGGTTTACCACAAACCTTCAATTTGTAAAAAATGCAGTATCTGTGAAGCGCAAAAAAGTGAAGTACGATAAAAGGAGGTATGCCTGTATTTGTCCAAAACTTGGAGTCAGACAACTGTAGAGACCGATACTATGTAGTTACTATCAGATTATGAAGATTAGTATCAATGAGGTCCCCTCAAATATATCCCTATAATAAACCTCTGCATAATTTCCCACTCCCAACCCCATAAACTCTCCCAAACCAATTTTTATTTCTTCTGAGGAACTGCACAATTTCTCTGGGGAGAAGGAAGAGGCAAGAACATTGCCCAGCTGGAGCCTGGGAACTGGAACTGAACTGATAACCTAGAAGGAGAGATCAATCCTTCATGGGGCCTAGAACAGAGAGCTCCTATTCCTGTTCCAGGGTCTTTCTGCTAGTTACTCCTTCCTCGCTGTGTTTCTCTCAGCATCTCCAAAATAAGGAACAACTTTCACCAACCCTACAGCCCGACTTCAAACTCCAATTGTTAATTTTTCATTCACTACTCCACAAATACTTTTTTTACTTGTGTACCAACTTAATGTTGATTCTACCTTCACTCAATGTTTGTTTATTTATCTACATGCTTCCTTTATATTTGTACATGTCAGTCTCACCTATCCTAAAGGAAGGATATGAATAAGCAGTTGATGTTTGTCACATCAACTGAACAGCATGAAACTCATCAACACATCGTCCTGTAAAAACAAGACCTTAACATATCATTTTAACGGTAGAAAGGGTGGTAATGTTCAAACTTCATAATACTGGTTAACTCCTATCAAACTACTGTTGGGTCAACCTACTGGGGGAATTTCATTATTGCCAATATTATTCAAATAAGAAAAAACCAAAAAACCAGAATACACATTAAAGTATTTTTTTAAATATCCAAGTAGGCAATGGCCAAGACATAAAGATCCTAGAAAAGGGAATGGCAGTATTTATAGTTTTTATGATAAAAGTCAGACAGGGTGGGTATGAGCCTTGTCATTCTGCACACTAGACTTAGAACCTACCTGCTCAGCAAGTCTCCACAAAAAAACAGCATAAGTCCAAGGAGAAAAACAAGGAAGAGTTTGGGGTCAAATCCTGAAATAAATGGAGATTTTTTCTTAATAGGGGAACAAAATAGTTTAAGGCATTATAGAATATAAGGCAATGTTGGCATCATTGGTCAGCTACAGTAAAATAAATGCAAACAGTCCACCTAAACAGCATGGTAAACTCCAAAGCCCGGGCACTCTTCCAAAGTATAATTACATCTGTGTACATGCCTGAAGACCTTGTTTTTATTTTGGCTACCTATGCAAAGGCTAAAAGGAATTAAGCTTCACGTTGGACAAAGCCGGACACAATGCCATCAGTACTTTATGCAACTGCCCACAAGGGGTCTCTACCACTCTGGCTTTCAAACCCAAGTCACTCACAATTACGGAATTCAGCAGATTTGCCTAGGATTTTGGGTCAGGGCCTTGTGTTCTCTCACTGGCTGCCTTTCTTGCCCAACAATACCACCTACTTTCCTTCGCTACACGGCACCATGCTGGAAAAGTCTACATGCAAACACATCTCACCCAGGACCAGGGGGCCCAAGCAGAGGCCCCTTAGTAGCATACCAGATACTCCCACAGTTTTCATATTCATGAGCTCTAAGTCTAGGGGAGGCCCACAAACAGAAGAGGAGTAAGAGGGATCAGAAAATGTATAAGGAACACAAAAAAACAGGCCAATCCTATACAACCAAAGAACTGTGGAACGCTAGGACAATTGGAAGGCCCTGTTTCACAGCAAAACCTAAAAACATTTCTACTGCTCACAACGTCCCAGGACCCTGGGTAGTAATCAAGGAGAAATCAAGTCAGAGAGCATTAAACAGGATCCACCTCCTCTGAAACTTTCTCAGACACCTTCAGAAAAAGGAAATCTTCTCCTAGTTCCACTAAGTAAGCCTTCAAGTACAGTGGTCTTCATCTTTATTTATAGTTCCACAAATACTCTTTTTATTAATACTTGTGAAGTATTATTCAATTTTATCTTTCTTCAATTTTTATTTTTTAACCATTTATGTCTTCAAATGTAGGCCTGTACACATTAGGACAGCTACTTTTCTCTGGAAGTGTCCAGAAGGCAGGAACACATCTATCTGATTTACTCTGAGAGTGCTTGGCATATCAGCTCAGGGCCACTGAGAGTACACTATATTAGGAATGTAAGTCTTCACAATTCTAGGTAAGGAGGTATTCAGAATTTTCTGAGGTGAGTTTTTATTTTAGACCTAAAGAATCTGATGTGGGGTAGTCTCCATGAACTGTCTGGAGTAGCATTGTACACAGGGTTGTAATCAGAACCCAAATGGAACTGTCTTGGGCTGACTTCTGTGTCTCCCTAATTATACCCTCCAAAACTCAGTCCCTCCTCACTATAGAATCCATCAGAAAAACAGAGATGAGACTTACTCCGGATCACAATGACACTGTACTTGGTGTCCTTCTCTACAATCTCAACTTTGAGGCAGGTTTTTGTGCTGTACAGACCCACGTTAACATAGGTGTCATTCAATTTCTCTTTTAAAAATGAGGAAAAAAAGTTCCAGATACTAAACTGCTCTAGCTCCTTCAGTTTCTCCTCATTCTCCACCTGAGTGACTCGAACCAATTTGGAACTATTTACCCGGATCTGTAACACAAGTAAAATCGGGATGAGAAAGAAGGAAATAAGAACTTAAATTTTTCACAAATATACTTTAAAAAAAAACTCCTCAGAGTAAACAACTAGATCAGTAATGGTGCCAGTTTTCCATAAGGCTTATGAGAAATACAGAGATGGAACAGCTAAAACATAATTGGGCAAATAACACTGCACATGGTACAGAGAGACAGCTGTTAGCATGTCTTCTTTTTAACATGATCTGAAACTACTATTAGGCCAGAACATAGGAGGGAAGAAAAGACTTCCAAGCTGCAAGAGTCATCGATACAGCTATTTATGAGAGATCATACAAAGCAAGAGCCTAGAACATTAAGAAAATTACTAGGCACAAACAGCCCCAGAAAATTGAAAATGTTTACCATTATGACAGGCTGAGAAGTTCAACCCGTTGTCACAAGTCACTGATTATGGGTAAATGTTAGTTAAAATGAGCCCCAGATGGAGTAAGATTTTTACATCAGACAATAAAAAAAGAGAATTTTTAAAAAATCAACCACAATCCCACCCTTATGTTTTTGATGTAAACAATAAATGCCCTTATCAGTAAGTATGCTTAAAGCAGCAGCAACATTTCCAAAAGGACTCATTTTGTTCAATCACTGTTATAGCCATTCTTGTTTGCCAGGTGACTTAACAGTCTTATGTTTGCCTACTTAGAAGAGAGAAAGAAAAACAAGAAGAAAGAAACAAAACAAAAAACAGTGTTATAAAAAAATGAGATCAAAGTCATTGTATCAAGAGGAAACTTCAGCTTGAGGGGAACGGGTGGTTTATGAAACATCTCATGTAGAATCAAAACAGAATGGGGAGCAGCAAGGCAAAAAGAGTTTACATTCTGATAGGCACACAACAGTTTCCAGCCCAAATAAGGCATAAGGCCTTTAAAAAGAGGTGTGTGTGGCGCTCATGTGCATGTTGGAAATGGAAGGATGGGAAGAGAAGGAAGCATTTTCCTTGAGAAAATGAGGAAGGAAGGAAGTTTACTTTGGGGTCAGAGTACTGTAAGCTACTTAAGGAAGCAGAGAGAAAGAAACACAAAGTAGGCATAACTGCTTATTGATGAAAACACAATTCGGGATAATCTTAACCATAAAAAGATTGTTTACAATACTTTTCTAAAAAGTTTTGTGTGACACGGAAAGAAGTATCAAAATATTCACTGATCACAGACAGATATTCACAAGAGCCCCTGCAAGGGGCATCCAAGTTATTACCTGTATCCGTGTCCATATATCATGCCATTTTGGGATAAGCGCATTTGTATAACAGAATTGTTGGCTGGTACTTCTGTCATAAACTTGGGACTCCTGAAGCATGACCACATTTACATCAATTCCAGCTTTATGCAAAGAAAGGAAACAAGAATTAAGCATAACATAACAATACAAACTAGTTAATTATAACTCACTTCATGAAAGGAATTAAACTGACTACTTTCTTAAATTTGGGGTTAAAATGTCAGCCTGACTGAGAAACAAGAAAAAAACTGAGGTGAGGGAATAAACAAGGCAGTCTTACTTCTGTCTAATTTAATTATTTAAATATTACACAGTCATTCACTCAGAATAAGAAATAATAAAAGCTACTATGAAGTGTTTATTAAGACAGTATACTGTCTCATTTAACTCTCCCAACACTACTAAGAGGTAGGCACTCTCATAATCTGTATTTTATAAATGAGGAACTGGTATGTAAAAAAGATTAAATAATTTTCCAAATCATACACCTAGTAAATAGCCTGAGATTCACACCCAGGCCTGACTGTGGTCTTAACCACTACTTATCCTGCCTTTCTTATAAAAGGAATAAAGTAAGCTAAAGTACCCCATCTGTTCATTTTCTCTATCTCTTTCCAGAGTAGGATGAACAGAATTAGCAGTATTTTTTATATATAGTACTTTAGGAGGACACTAAAAGATTACAAAGCTGCTTTCTTTCAGCTGTCTTGTTTCACTTCAAGTTTTAAGAGCAGCCAATGATTACATGCAGTGCCTGATTTACCAAAACAGATTCTCCCCTCAGGTTCTCAGCTAATTCAAGGTTTAAACATGACCAATCTCCTCTATCTTCCTATCCAAGTTTGCCCAAGCTACCTTCTTTACCACAAAACATTTAAATAACTTCTTCCTTGAGTTCTGTTATAAAGGAAAATAAAAATCTCAGGACCACACCTCCCTCAACACACACACACACACACACACACACACACACACACACACACACACACTCCTTATGCAAAAGAGAAGGTCAAGCCTAGAGGGTGAGTCATGCAACACTCCCTTCCAAACTGATATGGTTTAGATGTTTGGCCCCTCCAAAGCTCATGTTGAAATTCGATCCCCAGTGTTGGAGGTGGGGCCTGGTGGGAGGTGTTTGGGTCATGGGGGCAGATCCCACACGAATGGCTTGGTACCCTCCCCATAATAAGTGGGTTCTCATTTTATTCCCTTTGTTAGTTTCCGTGAGAGCTGGTTGTTTATTCTTTTTTTTTTTTTTTTTTTTGAGACAGTGTCTCGCTCTGTTACCCGGGCTAGAGTGCTGTGGCGTCAGCCTAGCTCACTGCAACTTCAAACTCCTGGGCTCAAGCAATCCTCCTGCCTCAGCCTCCTGAGTAGCTGGGACTACAGGCATGCGCCACCATGCCCAGCTAATTTTTTTATATATGTATTTTCAGTTGTCCAGCTAATTTCTTTCTGATTTTTTAGTAGAGATGGGGTCTCACTCTTGCTCAGGCTGGTCTTG